>CAUYRH010121933.1:0-21358 GCA_963574655.1 Perodicticus potto | reverse complement strand
TTTTTGAGACAGAGCCTCAAGCTGTCACCCTGGATAGAGTGCTGTGGCATCACAGCTCACAGCAACCTTCAATTCCTGGGCTCAAGCGAGTCTCCTGCCTCCGCCTCCCAAGTAGCTGGGACTACAGGCGCCCGCCACAACAACCGGCCATTTTTTGGTTGCAGTCATCATTGTTGTTTGGCGGGCCCGGGCTGGATTCGAACCCGTTAGCTCAGGTGTACTTGGCTGGTGCCTTAGCCCGCTGAGCCACAGGTGCCAAGCCAAAAATTGAGTGTTTAAATAATAATAATGTATTGTGGGGTTTAAAAATGAGCAAAAGAAAAATGTATACCATTACCACCGAGGAAATGAGGGTAGAAAACAGAAGTTCCTCTTAGACCAGCGGTTCTCAACCTGTGCATCGTGACCCCTTTGTAGCAATGAAAATACATCCTGCGTATCAGATATTCACATTATGATTCATAACAGTAGCAAAATTACGGTTATGAAGTAGCAACGAAAAGAATTTGATGGTTGGGGGTCACCACAACATGAGGAACTGTGTTAAAGGGTCGCGGCATTAGGAGGCATTAGGAAGGTTGAGAACCACTGTCTTAGAGGTTCAGAAATAGATCTATACATATATAGTCACACATGGCACAAAGCAGTCAAGCTCATTCAATGGGGGAAAGGTTATTTTTTCAACAAATGGTGCTACAACAGTTGTATATCCACATGCAAAATGTTAAACCTTGTTTATTTCTTGTTATATACAAAATTGACCTCAAAATGAATCACAAACTTTAAATCAAGTGTTATAACTCTTAGAATAAAACATAAGCTGTGATCTTCATTTAATTATTTCTTAAATAGATACAAAGAACATAAATCATTAAGAAAAAATAATAAATAGAACTCAATTGAAATTAAAACCTTTTTCTTATTAAAAAACACTGTTACAAACATGAAAATGCAAGCCACAGATAGAGAAAATATTTGCAAAACATTTATTAAAGAAATTGCATCTGGAGTATATATTAAACACAGTTCTGTAACATTGTCTTAATGAAGACAAAAATTCCTTAAAAAATAGACAAAAGATTTGAATAGAAACTTCACTCAGGAAGAGATACAGATATCAAATAATAATATTATGATTAGTATTCAAGTAAATCTAAACCACAATGAACTTTACAACTAAAATTAGCTACATTAACTAAAATTAGAAATACTGGCAACAGCATGTATGGGCAAGGATTCAGAATGAGTGGAACTCAAAAATTGCTGGTTACAGTGCAAAATGTCGTGGTCACATTGAAAGAAATTCACAGTTTCCTATAAAGCTAAGTACAAACTTCTCATGCAATCCAGTGATCCTGTCTAGCTGCTTGGTGACAAATGAAAACATGCAACCAACCAAAGACTTATACAAATGTTGGCAACAGCTTTTTAAATAATTGCTTTAAATTGAAAACACCCAAATGTCCATACATAGGTGAATGGATCGATAAATTGCTGTATATTCATACACTTGAATTCTGCTCAGTAATAACAACTACATATACACACAGCACCACAAACAGGTCTCAAAAGCATTGACACTAAATCAAAGAAACCAGACGCAAAAATGGTGATTGTAAATCCATTCATGCAAAGTTGTAGAAAAAGCAAAACTATGGTGACAGAGAGCAGAACAATGTTTGGTGTGTGTGTGGGGGAGATATTGATTGCAAAGGAGAGTTCAAGGGAATAGAATTCTTTTTCTTTTATTTTTTATTGTTTGGGATTCATCGAGGGTATAAAGAATTAGGTTACACTGATTGCATTTGGTAGATGCGCCATACACCCTGACCTCTCACCCTCCTCCCTCCCCATCCCTCATTTCCCTACCCCACTTGTATTAGTGCATTTACTGCCTTCTTAATAGAATAGAGTACATTGGATTCTTGATTCTCCATTCTTGTGATGCTTTACTAAGAAGAATGTGTTCCACCTCCACCCAGGTTAATATGAAAGATGTAAAGTTTCCATCTTTTTAAATGACTGAATAGTTTTCTATGGTATCCATCTACCACAGCTTATTAATCCATCCCCTGGCGAGGATGTGGAGGGAAGGGAACGCTTTTACACTGCTTGTGGGACTGCAAACTAATACAACCTTTTTGGAAGGAAGTGTGGAGTATCCTCAAAGAACTCAAATTTGGCCTCCCATTAGATTCTGCAATCCCGTTACTAGGCATCTACCCAGAAGAAAAACAAATCCTTTTATCATAAGGACATTTGCACTAGACTATTTATCACAGCTCAATTTACAATCTCCAAAATGTGGGAATAGGATTCTTTTTGCCTGATGAAAATGTTCTATATTTTACTGTGATAGTGGTTACACAAATGTAATAATTAACATGACTGAATCGGACAGTTAGCATTGTTGAATTTTATTTTATATAATTTGTAGCTGAATAAAGCACATTAAAAATCTAGTCTCAAATTGATATCAGGAGTGTAGGCACAAATACAATACTGGCCCACATTGAGGCCTCTACCACAGGGGACAAAAGCGTCTCTAACAAAAAATAGACAGTCACTGGTGCTGCATGTTGACAAGGATTCACAAGACCCGCACGTGGGTTTCTCTAGGCAAAAATGCTTGAACCATTATACACGCACATACATGCACACACACGTGTGTGTGTACAGCCTTTTTTGAAATATGTTTGATGTATAAGGAACTAAACATATTAAATGTACAGAATTCAGTGAGTTTAGACATAGGCAAACACCCATGAAACCTTCATCCAACACATCCCACAGTTGCCTGTGTGTTCTTTTTAAAACAAAAAACAAAGAACCCTTAACCTGAGATCCACCCTCTTAATCTATCTTGAAGTGCACACTACCCTGGACAGCAGATTTCTAGAATTTATTCATCCAGCATAATCGGAAACTTCATGCCCATTGAACAATGCCCCATTTCCCCCCAGGTGGAGCACACAAATCTGTACACTGGTATTTGTTTTCATTGGAGGTTTGTTTCCTTCAGCATAAAGTCCCCCAGGTTTATCATGTTGTCATCAAGAGCAGGATCTCCTTTCCTCTTTTAAGGCTGAGTGATTTCCATCATATGTCCACACCACATTTTCGTCATCTGTCTCTCTGGGATAGACAGCTGGGTTGTGCCTGCACCTCAGCTGTTGTGAGCAGACAGATCCTGACTCAATTCTTTTGGACATATACCTGAAGCGAGATGGCTGATCCTATGGCAGTCCTGTTTTTAAATTCTTTTGAGGAACTTCCACCTTGTTTTTACTGGCTGCTGTACCATTTTACATTCCTATCAGCCACGTACAAGGGTTTCAGTTTCTCTATGATCTCACCAGAACTTGTCTTTTTCTTTCTTTTTTCTTTCTTGGTAATAATGATAACAAGTGTGAGATATTGTCTCATGGTCTCATTGTAGATTTGATTTATATTTCCTGGATAATTAAGTATGTTGACAATATTTTCATATATCTGTTGGCCATTTGTGTGTCTTCTTTGGAGAAATGTCTTTTAAAGCCTTTGGTTTTTTGTTATTAACTTGTAGATTTTGAAATTAATCACTTATCATAAGCCCACCTGGTTAACTGGTTTTCAACAAGAGTGACAAGAACACACTATAGGGAAAGTTTAGTCTTTTAAATAAATGGTGTAGGAAAAACTGCATAGCCGTATTATAAAAATAAAATTGGAACCTTAACTTACACTACACACATAATTCAACTCAAAATGGATGGAAGATTTAAATGTAAGGCATGAAACTGTAAAACTCCTTGAAAAAAATGGGGAAATCTTGACATCGATCTTGATGAGGCTTTTATAGATTTGACACCAAAATCATAGGTTTCAAAAGCAAAAGTAGGCAAGTGGTTAAACTGAAAAGCTTCTACACAGCAAAGTAAACAAATGACCAAAATGAGGTACCAGTGGCCAATTCAAGAGGGATGGAGCCACGTGGCCTTTCAGACAAAGACTTCCAAATAGCTGTCCTGAAGAAGCTCAATGAACCTGAAGACAAAGCAGAGAGAGAATGCAGAAGCCCATCAGAGAAATTCAACAAAGAGACTGAAATAATGAAAAAAAACCAAGCAGAAAATCTGTAGCTGAAAAATTCAACTGACAAACTGAGAAATACATCTGAGTCTCTCAGCAGCGGAATTAACCAAGCACAACGGAGTTACTGAGCATGAAGACAGAAGAGAAAAAATAATAAAACAGAATGAAGCACACACCCAGGGTCTGTAAAATAACCTCCACAGGGCAAATCTAAGAATTACTGGCTTTAAAGAGCAGTAGAAAGAGAGAGATTGGGGAAGAAATTTTATTCAAAGAAATAATTACAGAGAACTTTCCAAACTTAGAGAAAGATATCAGCGTTCAGCGGTACCAATGTTCAGGTCCAAGAAAGTCATGGAACATTGAGCAGATTTAACCCAAACAAGACTACCTGGAGTTACTTAGTTATGAAGCTCCCAAAATTACAAAGAAAAGGTCCCAAGAGAAACAAAAAACATATAAAGGAGCTCTAATATGTCTGGCCGCAGACTTTTTAGTGGAAATCTTACATGCTATTTACTAATGGCATGATATATGCAAAGTGCCCAAAGAAGAAAAATCATTAACCCTAAAATATTATATCCTGCAGAAATACCTTTCAAACCTGAAGGAGAAATAAAGACTTTTCCAGACAAACAAAATCTGAGGGATTCCATCAACACCAGATCTGTCCTATAGGAAATGCTAAAAAGAGCTTTTTGATAGGAAAGAAAATGACATTAATGAATAATAAGAAATCATTGAAGGTGTACAACTCACTGTTTACCGTAGCAGACAAATACAGAATATTCTGTTGCTGTAATTGCCACATGTAAGCAATTTATAACTTGAGTAGGAAGGCTAAAAGAGAAACATAAAAATTAGCACAACAAGTATAGTGTGAAAGATACAGATGGTAACAACCAAAAATTCAACAACTGAGGAAGATAGAATTATAGTCTAGAATTTCTGTTAAGATTTCTCTTTTCTTGTATGTTTTTTTGTAAACACAGTTGTCAAATGTTGAAAGTAACCAGTTGTATGTTTCTTGCCAGCCTCATGGTAATCTCAAATCAGGAAACCAGAACAGATACACAAAAAATAAAAAGCAAGAAATTAAAACATATCACCTGAAAAAATTACCCTTAACAAGGAAAGACAGGAATGAAGTAAAAAAGAAACAGAGGGACCACAAAGCAACCAGAAATAAAATAAGGAAATGGCAGGATTAAATCTTTACCTACCAATAATAGCATTTAATATGAATGGACTAAATTCTCCAATGAAAAGACACGGAGTGCTGAACGGATAAAAAACAAGAGCCAACTGCATGTCTGTCTGAAAGAAACCCACTACTTTCACCTATAAAGACACACATAGATTGATAATAAAGGGGTGGAAAAAGATATTCTATTCAAATGGAAACCCCAAAAGAGGAGGAGCTATATTTCTTTTGGAACGAATAGATTTTAAGACAAAATCTGTAACAAGAAACAAAGAAGGTCAAATTGGTGTTCATTGTAGCCATCAGGTAGGTTTCCACCCCTCCCATTCCCCCTTTACCTCCTGCTGGATTTCCCCTTAGTTTCACCTTTTTCTGTGCACCTTTGTGTTTAGGAAAGTTAGTTCATTTACTAACTTTAATGAAAGTGAGTTCATTTGAGTAGCGAGTACATGCGGTGGTAGTTTTTCCATTCTTGAGATACCTCACTTAGGATAATGGTCTCCAGTTCCATCCAAATGGTTGCAAAAAACATTAATTTACCCTTCTTATGGCTGAATAGTACTCCGTGGCATACGTCTACTACAATTTGTTAGTCCTTTCATGGATTGATAGGCACTTAAGTTGATTCCACATCTTTGCAACTGTGAATTGTGCTGCAATAAACATTTGAGTGCAGGTGTCTGATAAAATTATTTCTTTTCCTTTGGGTAGATACCCAGTAGTGGGATTTCTGGATCCAATAGTAGGTTTACTTTTTGTTCTTTGAGGAATCTCCATACTGTTTGCCATAGAGGCTGTACTAATTTGCAGTTTTACAACAGTGTATAAGAGTTCCTTCCTCTGGGCAATCATACCACACTCTTGTTTTTGGACTTTTTAATAAAAAGCCATTCTAATAGGGGTAAAGTGAGATCTCATGTGGTTTTAATTTCCACTTTCCTGATGATTAGTGACATTAAGCGTGTTTCCATATGTTTGTTGGCCATTTGTCTTTCTTCTTTGAGAAGATTCTGTTCATGTCCTTTGCCTACTTTCTAACGAGTGCTGATGCTTTGAATTAGGCAGGACCACACAGTTTTTAGCAGTTCTCAATCTGTGGGTCATGGCCCCTTTGGAGGTCAAATGACCCTTTCACAGGGGTCGCCTAAATACATCCTGCATATCAGATATTTACATTCCGATTCATAACAGTAGCAAAATTACAGTTATGAAGTAGAAACAAAAATAATTTTATGGTTGGAGGTCGCCACAACATGAGAACTGTATGAAAGGGTCACGGCATTAGGAAGGTTGAGAACCGCTGGTAGCTGCTTGTGAGCCATCTACGTGGAACTCATGTTTGTGCATGATCACGCATACATGCATCGCTTTGGGCTCTCGAATGAGCAAGTCCAAAACAACTGCTAGCATCAACCCCTGCCATCTCCACTATATTCTTCTTTACGTCCTGGGACCAGTAGCCTGATGAATTTGCCAGGCTGCAAAGTAGTAATGTGGGGACTGTGGGCAAACTGTGTACTAAGTATACACATATCATGTGGGTAAGATGTGAAAAAATCCTATGGAATTTCCTGCTCCTGCCTTTCTTCTCCACTAAGTAGAAAGTGGTTGCATCTTTCCCTTCTAGGTTGTATTTGTGGCTGGCGCCTGAGTGTCCTCAGTTCAGGGAATACAGAAGGAGGCATGTTGCTGCCCTGGGGCTTATGGGGAGGACCTCTCTGGATACATTCTCCACTGGCAAGTTAATGCACAGCCCAGCATTAGGAGCTGGGAGGCCAAAGCAAGGCTATTGCACTGCAAACTCCCCTTTCAGGGCCATTTAGATTTTTATGACCTGACATTATTTTGCCAATCATATTTTCTATGGCCTTGAATGTAGCTTTCTATTTAGCATTTGGGAGATTTTTCATACATTTCTTATGTGAATTTAAGACTTAAGCAATTAAAGTTTAGTGGCTCAAGCACATTAACCTATCATTTTACTGATAATGACTATTTCTAAGAAGAATATGTTTGTTTAAAAAATTGCCAGTGTTTCAAAGTGCCCGTTAGAATCTTCTGTTTTTCCTTTTTCTTTTCTTTATTTACAAGTTCAAAGACACTTAGACTGGTCAGAGCAGGACAGACTTATCTGCTCCCAGATTCAGAGTTTCCATCAGCCGAACTCAAACTGCAAGTAGACAAATTGAGATTTTTATGTTACTTGAAAGATGTATTTAGAATATTGGACACCTCTTTGGTCTAAATGACTTCATACTTATATCACTGGACTCAGCTATTTTGGAAAGTTCTTACATGTAGCTTACATTTACACAAAGAACTGAGTCTGGTTATTATTTTCAGGTGCTCTATGTGCATACCTCCTGGGTCCCACTTACTCAGAAGGGTTTAAGGAATACGCCTACCCCAGGGTGTGCAGAATGACAGGGTGCAGGAGGCAGAGGTCTTATTAATATGAGTTCTATATGTTGAGAAATGTGTAGGGTCAGATAAAATGAATGTGAATGATTAATCATGCCTAGAAGTATATTATTAAATATTCAGAAATATTAATAGCCAAAAGTCATTAATTTGTGTTTAAATTATAGACTTTTTTTGAAGTAACACTTCTAAGGAAAATTATTTGGCATATGTATGTTTAAAATTTCTTAATCATTTTCTTATGCATTTCTGGGAGATGTGGATTTCCCAGCATGTTAATGAATATTTATAAGGCATCCTTAGGCCATGTTTTTAAGGCCCGCACATCATATTATTATCCTTGTTCAGCCACCTACCGCCCAAGAACCCCCAGGGTCTAGACTCTCTCTCACCTTGGACTCTTTTGCCTCGAACCCCGGGGAGGCCACCTGTCCTGTACAAAGATCGCAGCACTGTGGTGTGTGAGCATGAAGTGGACAAACCCAAGCTCCACCCTCTCGGCTCTGGCTCTAAGCCCCAGGCCCTGTGGAGAGCCGTGTTGGAAAGGACCGTGGCCAGTTACTGCACAAGATCCATGGGACCCATTAGAAAGAAATGTGGCTGGAGAGAAATAGTAGTCTGTTTTTTGAAAAATGGCTGGACACAGCATTCGCACAGACGCCAGATCTGTCCTTTCCTTCTTCATGGAGGACAGAGAGACTGCTGATTGGCAGGGAGAGAAGAAAGATGAGGGACCGTGGAAGACAAGGCAGGGAAGTGGGGAGCTGGGGAGAAAGGAAAGTCACAGTGCCCTTTGTTCTCAAAGTTCTTCCTGTGGTGGGTGTAGGGAGCCCTGGATTTTCAAGGTGGAGCTGATACCGCACAGAGAAATAAGCTGCTTTAAGGTGAAGGGGGTCCAGTGGGGATTTTTACTATATTGTACAGTCTACAGCCCCCTATACAGAATACACACAGAAACCAGTGCTTCTAAGTGTGGGTGTACGTGTGTGTGCTCGGATGTGAGTAAGAGAGACAGAAAGAGAAAGAGAGAAAGAGGACCCTAAAGCCACAGGTGCATTTTTCTTTTGTTTTGCAACCAAGACAAAATATTTTCTGGTATTTTAGAGGTAATTTTGAAGCATTGCTATAGCAGTGCTTTTACATTCTGGCTAGCTCAAAGGTTTTTGCTAAAATAGCTCTATTTTCCTAGGTCAAGCAGTCAAGCTGTACACAGACAGTACATCATTGTTTTCCAACTAGTTGACAGCTAACACACCTGGAAATAGCAAATATCACTGTTCGTAAGCTAACAGAAATGCCTGCTTTTATTTCCAACTGCTGCATGTTGTTCTGGGTAAAATGTACTTGATAAAAGGTATTTAAATATCAGTGAAATCTGATCAGAACACTTAGGAAAATGAGCATTTTACGATTACTGTAAGAATATTTTGGAAGACTGTTTTGAAGGCCTTCCATATGTATGTATGAATCCTGTTGTGACAAATAGTTGTTAAAAAAACGTAGATATGACTAATGAGGCTACAATACCAAGGAGGGGTCAGGGGAGGAAATTTCATGTTTATAGGATGTGATAACAGGAATAAAGAGGATAAGTTCTTCACCTGAACAGGTGACTCAGCCTATAGAATGGGAATAGAAACAGAAGGAGATGGAAATGGTAAAAAAAAAAAAAAAAAAAGAAAAGAAAGTAAAACCAATATTGGTAAGTAGATGGATTTAATGTCAATCCTATGAAATAATATATATGAAAATGTTTTGTGAACAAGAAGATATGCAAACATTTGCTGTTGGGGGAACTAACTGTTAGTTTGAAAAATAAAATGGACTCACCTAGGAATGGTTAAAAATTAAATAAGCTAAGAAGACAAACTGAAATGAAAGAAAATAGATAACCTGGGTAATATATTTTACCAGAGAAGGGGAAAATAGAAATCTAAGGCTGGCGTAGTGAAGGCCGTGTACTTGGAGCCTGCAGCCAGCACAGAGGAGCTGCTTGGGGAGGGGCAGATTGAGTCTTTATTTCCCCCCATCTTCCTCCTGTTTTACAAAAATTGTTATTGGAAACTTTTTAAACTGACTCTTTGTTTATCTTGCAACATTCTTAAATTTATACATATATAACTTTTCATCAGTTCAAAATATTAGTCTGTATCTTTTGGCCAACATCTCCCCAACCATCTCCCTTTCCCCCCATATCCCTGGTAACCATCATTCCACTCTGCTTCTGTAAGTCCACCTTTTCAGCTCCCACATATATGTGAAGTCACGCAGTGTTTGTCTTTCTGGGCCTGATTTATTTCACTGAGCATAATGTCCTCCAGGTTCATCCATGCTGTTGCAAATGACAGGATTTCACTCTTTTTATGTCTGGATAATATTCCTTTGGGTATATTTACTGCATCTTCTTTATCTGTTGAGGGACACTTAGCTTGATTCCGTATCTTGGCTGTTGTGAAGCTGCGTGCTGGAATCAACATGGCGGTGTATCTGTCTCACTGATACAGTGATTTCCCGGACCCACTGCCGGGGGAATGTGAGGAACCACCATGCTGTTCTAGGTAGTGGCTGACCTACTTTACATTCCCACCAACTGCGAGGGTTCCTCTTTCTCTATAAACTCTCTAGCATTTGTTACTGCCTGTCTTTCGGATAAAAGTCATTTTAACTGGGATAAGACTCTATCTCATTGTAGTTTTGATTTTCACTTCTCTGATTAATAATGTTGAGTATTTTTCATATGCCTTTTGGCCATTCTTCTGTTGAGAAATATCTATTCATATCTTTTGTCCATTTTTAATCAGATAATAATAATTATTATTTTGATATAGAATTGTTTGAACTTCTTATAAATTCTGGTTATTAGTCCCTTGCCAGATGGGTAGTTTGCAAATATTCTCTCCTATTCTGTGGGTTGTCTTCTTTTCACTTTGTTGATCTATTTCTTGGCTGTGCAGAAGTTTTTTAGCTTGATGTGATTCTAATTTTACTTTGGTTGCTTGTGTTTTTGATGTATTATGCAAGAAATCTTTGCCCAGACCAATGTTCTGGCATATTTTTCCAGTATTTTCTTCTTGTAGTTTTATAATTTCAGGTGTTACATTTAAGTCTTCAGTCAATGTTGATTTGATTTATGTACATTGTGAGATATAAGCATCTAGTTTTATTCTTCTGCATATGGAGATCTAGTTTTCCCAGCACCAATTATTCAAGAGATTTTTCTTTCTGCAATATATGTTCTGGGCATATTTATTGGAAATAAGCTGGCTAAAATGTATGGATTTATTCCTATGTTCTCTATTCTGTTCCTATGTTCTATGTGTATGTTTTTATGCTAGTACCATACTGTTTTGGTTAGTATAGCTCGGTAGTTCATTTAAAATTAGTTAATGTGATTCTACCTTTTAGTCCAGTTGACTTTGGCTAGTCAAGTCTTTTGTTGAATGTATCATATTCTTGAAAATTGCGATAAGAAAAGATTGTAAATGTTTTTACCACATAAGTTATATGTATGTGAGGAAATGCATATGTTAATTAACTTGATTTAGACAATCACAATGTAAATATATTTCAGAACAACATGTTGTGCATGCTAAATACATATAATTTTTTCAATTAAAAAAATAGAAAATAAGGCGGTGCCTATAGCTCAGTGAGTAGGGCATTGGCCCCATATACTGAGCATGGTGGGTTCAAACCTGGCCCCAGCCAAACTGCAACAAAAAATAGCTGGGCATTGAGGCAGGTGACTATAGTCCCAGCTACATGGGATGCTGAGGCAAGAGAATTGCCTAAGCCCAAGAGCTGGAGGTTGCTATGAACTGTGACGCCATGGCACTCTCCTGAGGGCGACAAAGTGACACTCTGTCTCAAAACAAAAAACAAAAAACAGAAAAACAAAATAAAGACTAGAGAAAAAACAAAAAATTTTAGTCTGTAACAGAAACTCAAGAAATGGTGGCTTAAAGTCACAGGATTTAATTTCTCATGTACTTAGTCCAGGACTGGTGCAGTAGCTCCATAGTGTCTGCTAGAACAGGCCTTCCTTTCACCTTTTCATCCTTGTTTGCTTAAAGAGTGATTTTTCTCTCTCATGGTTAATATATGGCTGCCCCATCTCGAATTCCTATATCTGTGTTTTGGGAAGGAAGAGAAGGACAAATGAGAATTGGGACGACATAAAGAGATGAGCTTGTCTTATACACCACAGTAGGGCTTCCTCAGAAATTGCAGGCCACTTCTGTTTCAATCCCCAGCTTTAAGAACGTTTGCAAAACAGTTTTGTGCTAAGGCATTGTGATTCCAAAGAAAATCAAAGTTGTTCAGGATGGATAATATAAAGACAAATAGCAAAGCTCACTATATGATCTTTTCACCCAGACTATCAAGGTGATACTGGCTTTGTAGAATGAATTGGGGAGGGTTCCTTCCTTCTCAAGATTATGGAGTAATTTCTGCAGAATGGGTACCAACTCCTGTTTCTAGGCCTGATAAAATCTGCTGTGAATCCATTTATTCTGTGGCATTTTTGTTGTTGGAAGATTTTTTCATTCCTGTTCCAATTTCATCACTCATTATTACCCTGTCCAGTATTTCTATTTCTTCCTCACTGAGTTTTGGGAGATTGTAAAATTCCAGGAATTTGTCCATTTTCTCTACATTTTTGAGTTTATGCACATAGAGATTTTCATAGTACAAATGATATTTTATATTTCTGGGTGTCAGTCTTAGTATCTCCTTTTTCATTTCTGATTGAGCTTATTCGGGGCCTTCTATTCCTGGTTAATCTAGCAAAAGTTCTATCTATTTTGTTTATCTTTTTCAAAGACTCAACTTTTGTTTTGTGGGTATTCCTGTATGTGTCATCTTTCACAGATTGCACCTGCTTAAAGAAAGACTGAAGAGATACCCATTGAGAGAGAGAGGGAAGACAGAGAGAACCAGGAATGCCAATATAAAGAGCTGCCATCAATGTAAGTTGTTGGGTTGAGTCAAGTGTTTTTTTAATCAATAAAGCAGAAAGCAGAGCTGTAGTGCACAGTTATGTGTTTTGACAAGTAAAAATACCAGCTTTCCCCCCTTGTTCTGGAAGAATTTTGTCTCTTTGATACAAGAGATACAAGTTCATGGGTTACTACTGCCCTGCTGAGGACAGGGATAGGGACTGATAGGATCTGGGGGAATCTCGGAGCTGACCCATTCGTATTCAGCAGCCATTACAGGGCCTGTCATGGGCAGAGCGCTGCCCTGGGGGCTATTTGGGATTTAACGATGATCACAGATTATGTTCTCCAGGAACTCATGATTCATTATGTGTTTTTGTAAGAACACAAGGGAGACATTTGGTAAGTTCCAAAAGAGTGGTAAAGAGTGACAACCTAATTCAGGATTGAGCAGCCAGCTTCTCAAGAGAGTGAAGAGGGAATATCTTCCATCACATCTTTTGAGCTGAGCAAGGTGGCATCAGTGGCTTAATAGGAGGTGTGATGTCCCCTGCATGTGCCTTCCTGTGACTCAGGCAGGGAAGGGATGTCTCACCTGTGGATTCTGGTTCAAACCTGCTGTGTGCTCATCACAAGTCTAGAAAGTAACTGCTTTGCATTAATGTAGGCTTTTCTCATATGACAGGTACTGTGTGAGCCTGTGCAATATAATATATCTAAATAGTAAGAAATTATTCTTAAAATTAAGAAATTTATCATACTTCAATTGGCTTAAGAGATTATAAAACTTTATGAAAGTGATGTTATTTAAGTTGGATTTTACCTTCAAACAAAAGTAGACCTTTCCCAGTCTCTCTCCTACGATGGCCTTCATCCTATTTCCACTGGGAAATCCCATGACGTTAGATCAAGGACCACATTATTGTAGGACTTAGGAAATGAAAGAATTAAGTAAAGAGTGGCAGCTTAGGCCTGTAGGTGACTTTTCATCTATATTTTATATCTAATATTCCCTCCTTTAGACTTTCCTTTATGAAAAAGGAGATTTTATCTCACTCATTCTTATATCTGTCCCAGTTAATATGGTCTGAGGCACACTATAGGTCTTCTCTGACCACTAGAATAAAAATAAATAACAAATAAATAAGTGAATAATTGATTTAATATGAAGACAGTGTTTATCTTTTCCATTTTTAATAATCATTCCATATGTTGAAATCATGTTTTAAAACTAATTAATGCAAATAACTTGGATGTTCATAAAATATACGTTGGTATTTATTTGCCAACTGCTCTAACTCAGTACATCTCAGACAGAAAGGATTAAATTCACCAGTGACTGCACCAGGAGAGACAGTGTCTTGCCTTTTGTAGATAAAGTATTATATTATGATTATGGTATTTTACATTTCAGAACTTTTGTCTAATTCAAAGAAAAGAAAAATTTACAGGACTGAGGGTCATGGAGGGTAGAGTTGGACAACAATGTAGTAGGGAACAATGACGGAATTTATCAGGATGAATTCGAGCTTCTCCTACACTGAAGCTAACAATGTAATTATTCACAAAAGGAAGGGCACTGCTAGGTATTAGAGAGATCTCTTCATTATACATTTTGGGGAATTATCCATCTTCATCAACCTGATAAGACACCCAGGTGTTTAGCCAGACCTTATATTATATCACTGTTACTAGTAAATTATGACACAGTGAAATTAACTTAGCCTAAGCAGAACTCATAAGAAGTATAATTTTTGCATAGCACTAAAATTTATCCCCAAAGTCTACTCTGAAAGAGTGTGTTTTTTGTTATTGTCTATGAAAATGCATGTTTTACAACTCAAGTAAGGAAATAAAATCTACGTGATATGTGAAGTCATCGAATGTGTGAGAAATCTGGTTCTAAAGGATATAGTCACGAAAAGCAGCTTACAAGTAATGATGGTTTAGCAATTTGTGACAACTGCATCAAATAGGAATATTTATTTGAGAAACTTGGTTGTGGGCAATAGAACACAAGGACAAAATTGAGCAATGACTCCAGTAATGTTCCTACACAGAAATAAGGAAAGCCACGGGCATCCAGGAAGATTGCAGTGGACAGATAACACCCCCTCGAAGATGTCCTTGTCTTAATCCCCAGAACCTGTGAATATATCCTGTCATGTGGCAAAGGGCAATCAGGTTGAAGACAGAGGTAAGTTCTAACCAGCTGACTTTAAAATAAGGAGATTATCTGGAGTTATTTGGGCGGGTCCAATGAAATCACAAGAGTCATGACATGTAGAAGAGGCAGACAGAAGAGGAAGCCAGAGTCAGAGATTGGAAGATGATTTGCTGTAGTCTGTAAAGTGGGAGGAAGAGGCCAGGAGCGGAAGGAAGCAGGTGGCTTGTAGAAGCCAGAAAAGTCAAGCAGCAGAGCGCCCCCTGGAGCCTGTCTAAGGTACCAGACCTGCTGACACTTGATTTTAGTCCAGTGAGCCCCGTTCTGAACTTCTGGCGGAAGTAGGAAACAAAAACTTTGTTTATGTGGTTGTAGAACATGTATATCCCATGCTTCCTTCAAATAAATTGAGTAAGGAGCAAACTGGAGTTAAATTTTAAACAGAACTTCTAATTTCAGGTCAACACAACTGGTTTAGAATTGTGCCAAGAATTGATACGTTGACTCATTTCTGAACAGATGATTTTGTGTAGGTGGTGGTGGAGCTCATTGAAGTGAGGATACAGCAGCTGGGCTCCTACAGCTAACTTGCAAAAGTGGAGGCTAATGACATGTTAGGGGCAGAGGAATATGAGAATCTCTATATGAGAAAGCACCTCCCCATTTCACCAATCCTAATAAATATAGCAAATCTTGATGAAAGATTATGTTGGACACTACAAGTATGGGAAATAGCTATAATTTATGGATATGGAATTAAATAATAAAACATATTCCCCAAAGTGAAAGGATCAAGTAAAATTGGGGATAGAGTAAGTTTATTTCCATTACTATCTAGCAAAAATGAAAGGGTCAGGGAGGGGTAAACCATATCTGAGATTTTTATTCTGCTCTGGGTCTGTCAGCTGCAATTTCAGAGTCAGCCCTCACTGGGTGCCCATTCTCTGCCGTGCAGAGGTCTCTGCTCCCCACCTGAGCTGATGTATTGTTCCTAGCTGAGAACCCCAAGGACTGGGGAGAGCATTTTCCGATACTTGGTATATGAATCTTTGTGTGTATATATGTGCATGTGTGGATGTGTATGTATTTTTTCGGTGAGTATGTAGTTACTTCACTTTTCACTTTTGGTGTACTTCATAGGGGCTTTTGGGTGTCATTTTGAGCAGAAATATAATCTTATTAAATTATGACTTGTTATGGAACGTCAGGCCAGGAAAGAAATAGCTTTCTAAAGGGAACTTGAAGAGCATTTTCTATGGTGGATTAGAAAAGAGGTTCCTTGCTCTTTTCTTTCTTTCTTTTTTTTTTTTTATGGATACATACAGAAAGAAAGGACTTGAAGAGCCAGCAAAGCCCAACTAAACTGAGTAGTGATGAACACAAGCCTTAGATGTGGCCAACGTGGTTTTATATTTTGGAATAAATGAGGTGGTGTCTTCTCATATGTGGCTTTTGAAGCACAGAAATGGAAATTTATGTATGGTCTCATTGTAGCATGTTGATACTATAATTAAAAAAATTATAATAAGAAGGATTTTCTAGTTTGTTTTGGAAATTATTTTTTTCTTAAAAATGCCCAAATAGTATTGGAACATGGCATAAATTAAGGGCATAACTTTTAACCAAAAGGCTTAGGTGAGTGTTCCATTTTTTT
Source organism: Perodicticus potto (assembly GCA_963574655.1). Lineage (NCBI taxonomy): Eukaryota > Metazoa > Chordata > Mammalia > Primates > Lorisidae > Perodicticus > Perodicticus potto. The sequence goes on along the minus strand of CAUYRH010121933.1, from coordinate 4,901 downwards.
TCTTTTTTTAGTATAGAGTGTTCCATTTCTGCCTCTACTGAGCTGTGCGATCTGAAATAATGCAACTAATCTCGAGTTATTTACATTTTCTTCTGCTGGTGAACCTCCTAGTAGACTCCCACTCACACCACAGGAATGTTGTCAACCCTCACGTGTAAGTTTGCTGAAAATCATACACGTCGTGGTCATGTACAGAAGAGTTGATAAACCCAGAACCTTCGTTCCTAGGCACCATCTTTTCACAAGCTGACTCCTCCCTCTCACCTAAAATTACTACACATGCAAAAACCAGTCTACATTTTTGCTTATCAAAAAGTTCTTTCTGATGTGAAAACCAAATGTCTCTGCTTTTATGCTACTTTCTCCCCTTTACTTGGTGGAAGTTCCTTGGGCCTATGAGCTGAGTGTTCAATTTTATAGCCTCAGAGCACTTAGGACAGGCTTCAACCTGCAGCCTGCAGGCCACAGGTGGCCTTCTAGGTCCTTTAATGTGGCTGTTTGACTCAATCTATATTTCACAGAACAAATCCTCTTATTTTTATTAATACACTTATTTGTATTTTATATTTTTATTTTTAAATACCAAATAATAAAATAAGTTTCAATGAAATAACCCTCTCAGATTGACCATCACAATTAGAACATTAGTGAGCCATAAGGGTAAAGTGACAGCTGCTGTGCTCATGATTTAGTTCTAACTTGCCCCACCTGACTGGTTCTACTACCACACGAGGCTGGTTGGCAAGAGCGTATGAGGGTCAAGTATACTAGTTGGCTATCAGCTTTTGACACCAGTGCACCATGCTCTGTCTGAAGTGGAATTTGTGAGCAGTTGCACAGCTCAACAGTGTTTTTTACTTCTGTCTGCTTAACATCCTGTCATGTTGAAGAAGACCAAGAGAACACTGAAGGAACAAAGACTTTTAACGAGGATTGGGAATTGTAATATTATCCTGTTGCTGCTGAAAACAGATGATTTTCTTCTCTCATGCTACTGCAATATCAACATTAAAGAAAGTCAAGGCTCATCAGCATTCTAACACTTATAGGGACCACAAATATTTTAAATTAGAGGGAGAGGCATGAAAGGTTACATTGTAGAAATTAGAAAATGAAAAGCAAAGCAAGGACAATTCTTTCAAGTGGCAATATGACCAGGAAATAATGCCACTGAAGCAACTTGTAAAGTAGCTTATATACTCAGGAAAGAAGGGAAGCCGTTCAGTTTTGTTCAAATTATGAAAGAATGCCGAAGTTGTAGGGTGCTTCACTCTGATAACATTTCACAATAGAAACAACACCTATTTCACAGAGAACCATAACCAATCAGCGGCATGAATTAGGCTTCAATTTAATCAAAAAACATCATGCAATACTTCGAAAGAAAAATACATATTATTCAATTGCTTTGGATGAATCAACCGATACTACTGACTTTCTGCAGGTTTTATTCTTCATTCAGGTCATAACAGAAAATTTTTTTTGCTACAAAGAGTTACTCAGTTTAGGGACTCTTGAGAACAGAACATGGGGAAGATAAACAACTTTCAAGATAGAGTTCATGAAGTTGGACTGAATTTAGTAAATTTAGTGAGTTTACGTATAGATGATACACCTTCCATGACAAGAAAATATGAAAGGTTTATTGCACAGATTAAAAAGCATTAACTGATCCAGATGCTGTTATTTCTTTCATTGTATCTGGTAGTAGCATAATCTCTGTGCTAAAGTGGCAACTTTATGTGACACAGTGTAGCAAGTCACAGTATTACTAAGTATGTTCCTGTAAATGCAAAAGGGTATCATCAGATTGGTAACATGCCCAAGTTGGAAGAATGAGGTATTCAGTGTGGATTTGCTGTGTCATGCTAGAATGTGTTGGGAATTGCAGGGACAGGTGTTAGCCAAGATTTTATCTCCAACAAAACAGAGAGTTATATTTTATGAAGAACAGAATCAGCAATGTGAATTATTGAAAGATTTCTATAGGAAAGCAGTCGTGTGATGTCACGTCAAGTAAAACAACTTGAATATTCCTTGCAAGGTACAACTAAGTATATATATATATGATATGCTGCAAAATCCAAGCTTTTCAAAGAAAGCTATATATTTTCTAAAAACACTCCTTCAAATGCAAATTTCAGATGAACTTTTCCCCAGTTAGAAAGGGTCATTGACGATCAGGATGACATATGTGATTCATTTGAAGAATACACAGTTGTTACAGACCTATTAATTGGAGAATGCTAGGAGAGGTTCACTGGCTTTGAGAATCATGACATAACATTCAGATTAGCATTTTAACCTCACTGGATTAGTATCACCAAGGCACCTACAGAACTATAGATGGAATTTTTTTATTATTTATTTATTTATTTTTCTTTTTTATTACATCATAGCTGTGTACATTAGTACAATCATGGGGTATAATGTGCTGGTTTCATATACAATCTGAAATATTTTCACCAAACTGGTTAATATAGCCTTCATGGCATTTTCTTAGTTATTATATTCAGACATTTATATTCTGCATTTAGTAAGTTTCACCCTACAGGTGGAATTGATTGAACTCTCGTAGATGACATTTTAGAGTCATTATTTGATGCTAAGAAATATGGGAAAATGCAGAATGCCCACACCTTAGGCAATATACCTGAAAAATGCATTCTTGCTTTTCAACCACTTATTGTAGTGAATCTACATTTTTCTGTGTAACCCAAATCAAGATGCCCTTAACGTCATGAGTGATTGAAACCTATCTAGAGCAGTGTTTTTCAACCTTTTTTTCTCATGGCACACTTGAACCTATAGTTAGCACACTTAAATTATGTTAGCCAAAAAATGTTAAACAAAAGAATACACTTACTGTGCTTTGAACTTCTTTGGAAAATAATTTAATTAATGATCTTTAAAAATGTTTGCAGCATACCTAAGCTCCTTTCACAGCACACCAGCGTCCTGTGGCACACCAGTTAAAAATCCCTGGTATAGAGGATCAGCTGAAACTGTGGACCTCCGTGCTGCAACCAATTATTCAAATGCAACAAAGATTAAGAAAAAGGTGAAGGTCAGATAGAGGGAGGGTGAATAGTGGGATCACACCTATGGTGCATATTGCAAGGGTACATGTCAGATCTATTAATTATAGAGTATAAATGTCTTAACACAATAATTAAGTAAATGAGGGGAGGGACATATGTAAGCATTCCAAATTGTATATGAAATCAGCACATTGCACCCCATAAATGCATTAATGTATACATGATCTACCTCTTTATGATTTAATAAAAAAAAAAGTGACGCGAAGCTCTGATGACCAAATTTCCCATGCCTGTGGGGCGGAAATTACATGGGCATGTCCAGCCCATCTAGACTGTGAACAGACAATGGCAGTGGTGTAAACACGTCCTCTGAATGTGGAAGGATCAGCTCTTGGTGCAGTTAGCCTGGACTCCTCATGTCTCCCAAGAGTTCAAGTAGACAAGAGTCATTTGAAAAGTCAGCCCTTCACAAGCTGATTGCCTGTGCTCAGAATTGACACAATCAGTTTCTAGACTTGTACAAACTAGAAACAAATGTCTTCATTTCTGTTCTTTTTCAGGGGTATGTACAAATTGCCACTACGTACTGGAAAGCCATCTCCCACCTATGCCCACCATACTCAGGCGGAAAGACAGGAGGAACCACAGATAAGTTCACACTCGCCAGACAGGAAGGAGAGAATGAGCCCCTAGTCATGAACTATATAGCCTTTTGGCTAAACTAATGACACTATTAGTGGTACTAATGACAATTATTCCAGGACAATTGCATAAACTAGGGATGTCATGAGTGAATATGACATGTAATTATCCTCCTGACTGGGTTCATTTCCATCTCTTCTCTTCCACTCTCTGGAGAAGCCGGCGGGGGCTTTCAATCCAGCACATGAGGCTCCTCTCTGGGACACTTCTGGCTGGTGGATGCCGCCCCTGCAGGTGCCGGGCCTTTCATTCTCTCACTTTTGCCATGTTACGACCTTCTGGGGACCTGGAGTCTGCAAGGACCTTCTGTCCACCATCCTGTGATTTTCTCTCTACAAGGATATCAAGATTTCCCCCAGCAATACAGCTGTCCCTTATTTCCTGGAGGAAAGATTGAGTTTAATGCAATTCTTACCTTTTAAAATTTCTCTCCCAACGATTTTCTGGGGCCAGTTGGTGTACATTCATGTCTTTACCAGAATGTGAAAAGTGGGATCTAAAGCACAGATAACAGAACTCGACTCTGTTATCCCAGTGATTCTCAGGGGTATTTGCTCTGTGAGCACCTGGAGACCGCTGGACTTCCGAAGTGTGGGTCTGCGTTTGTGCCGCACCTCAACAGTCCCCAACACCCTTAAACGTAACGCTCGCACATCTTTGATGCACCCTGACTTATTTCACAATTTAAGCAAACAAAAACGATTCTTTAATGTTGTTCTGTAAACACGCAGAAAATGGAACCTAGTCTTGAAGTAGTTTGCATAATTTAATAATTCTGTTTTGGCATCCTTAATCTTTCATTTTGTCGTGACTCCAGACTCACTGGCACAGAATGAGGCACTTTCACCTTTGAAAATGTGGAATCCTGTGATTGGAGCAAACTTCAAAAGTGCATCTAATGAGAATATTTATACTCACCAATTTTTATCCCACTACTCTTCTGATTTCCCAATCATGCTATCTCATTCAAATTATTTTATTTTATTTTTTTTCTGTTTTTATTTATTTATTTATTTATTTTTAATAATTTTATTCAATCATAATTGTGTACATTGGTGCAATCATAGGGCAGAATGTGCTTCATATACAATCAGAAACATTTTGATCGTACTGTGAGAGATAGCCTTCATAGCATTTTCTTAATCACTATATAAAGAC
>CAUYRH010121932.1:0-10538 GCA_963574655.1 Perodicticus potto | reverse complement strand
TCAAATCCAGCGTGGGCCTGCCAAACAACAATCATGGCTGCAAACAAAAAATGGCCAAGTGTTGTGGCGGGCGCCTGTAGTCCCAGCTACTTGGGAGGCAGAGGCAGGAGACTCACTTGGGCCCAGGAATTGGAGGTTGCTATGAGTTGTGACGCCACGGCACTCTATCCAGGGTGACAGCTTGAGGCTCTGTCTCAAAAAAAAAAAAATTTTTTTTGAAAATAGAAGTGTACAAAAAATAACTATTCACAATAGGTATTTAATAATGTTTTGCTATAGTTGCTTCAGGGATCTCTATTTTAGAAGTTTTAAAGACACCATCCTCTAATCCCGTTCTGGTCCCCTTCCCCAGAGAGAACCACAGTCCTCAGATTTTGGTGTGTGTCACTTCTATCTAGACTGGAGAAATAGTTTTGTTGTTTTACTTTTTTTTTGTCTTTTTGTTGTCCTGTTTTGAAGTGCATTTCTTGATTATTAATGAGGTTGCTTATTGTTTCATATGTTAATTGACATTTGAGTTTTCTCTAAGTTGCCTCTCTTTTTGTTGGGTTCTTGGTCTTCTTTTATTGATTTGTAGTACTTATTTAATCTGATAAACATTCTTTGTCTGTTATATCTTTTTCCTGCCTGTAACTTGTTTCCATTATATGATGTCTTTGTCATTGAGATGTTTTAACATTAACATAATCAAATTTATGAACTTTTTAAGGCTTATGCGTTTATTTGTGTCTTTTCTAAGAAGATATATCCAAAGTCATAGAAAGTTTCTTACATTTCTTTATTAAATTTTTAAAAGTTTTGCTTTTCATAATTAGGCCTCTATCTAGAATGTATTTTTATTTATGTTATGAGATAAGGGATCTACTTGTTTTTTTTTCATGTGAGCAGCTAATTGTCCAACAGTATTTAGTATCTAGTCCTTCCTTTCTCTACTAGCTTGCAATGCTGTTCTTCTGTCAAACCTGTCATATAACTGAGTGTGAAACCCGAAAATTAGGGGCTGAGCAATCTTCAAACAGCATTCCACACAAATCCTCAGGTAGACCATTACCAAATGGCTGATCCTTTTACAGTGTGATGATTATGGAATGAAAGATAATACTGTGTATTCATTGGCACCTCGCTTATGGGAAGGAATGCATTGGTGAGCCAGGTTATTAACCTGCCATGAGTGCTGTGCTAGTCAAGAGGGCAGTGGCCTGCCTTATGGCAAAGCCTGTCCCTGAGGGCAGCCAGATAGATGGTAAAATGAAATGTAGTTCATGCTGGCAACAGGCCATAATCTCTGTTAACTTGATCTTATTTTCTGTGTTAAATGATGAATGGCTTGTTTATCTCTTTAAATTAGTTGTTATACAAGCTAGTTTTTAGGATATTTGTAAAACCAACAGGGGAAATTGTCGTAAACCAGCATTGCAGAGCCAGTTTTTAATATTTGTCAGTTAGAAACTTAATTGTTTTATAGTAGTTTAGATACTTAAAGTTTTCATTGTCTATCCTCATTTTTCCTTTGTAATTTTCACTTGATGTTAGCTACCTACTTTGGAATCACCCAGAGCATAATTCTAAATTTACGACATTACTTTTTTTAAAATTAGGCAGCACAGATTTTTTTTTTTTTTTTTTTGAGGTTGATCTTAGCTTTAGCATATGTTCTTTCTAATGATAATTCTTCATATACTTCCTGGTTTTCCTTAAAAGGAAACTTTAAAAGAGAATTTCTTTGAAAAACCCATGTTTTAGCTTTCCACGAATAAGATTTTTCTTGTTAAAATATTAATAAATTTGAAGAAAACATAATCATTAAAAGGTTCCAAAAGAGAAGAAAATATTTTATTATTGTCTATCTGTATATCATACTATTTAAAGAAACTTCATCAAGGATTTCTAAGTCATGTGAGTTTATGTGTTTAAGTTAAATGATGTTTTTAACATTTCTTTTACTTTACTTCTGAGTAATGCTTTGAATAAAGTCTACTAGAAAATTTATTGGAATATAAGTATGATTGCAATGTTGGAAATAACTCAAATAATTAGGAAAGTCATAGGAGATAAAATGCAGATACTAAATAGTAGATTTTTTAAAAGGATCATAACAGTGGAATGATGTTAATACTGTAGGAAGATAATCATGTAAAGTTACTTTGGAGATCTTTGAAGAAAACACTGTAAGGTTATAGTTAGACTCCTAGGAGATCCAAGAACATACTTAGGGGCTGAGAATTTATTAATTCACAGAAAACAATGATAGACCAAATTGCAGATAGGATCAGATAAAGTAATATACGTAAATGTAATTCATTATTTCTAACCTTAAGTATCCTTAATAACATAACATGGCATTCACTAACACGTCTTCTCTCCCTCTGTCAGCCCCAACCAGTCCTTAACAGTTTCTTTACACTGAAAGAGCCATGTGCAGCCTCTGTGCAAATCCTGTAACTAATTAGAACTCTCAAAGAGAACTACAAGTTGTTTTCGAAAGTCCATGTTTCCTAAAGAGTCTCAGTATCCATAGGAATTGCAGAGGCAGAGTGACGTGTGTTTCAGAGCTGCCTTCTGTACTGTGAACACTTTCAGAGATGCCCTTGTGCTAATGTGTATTGCGACTCTTTTCCAGGGGGATTATAGTATGGCATAGTGGTAAGACTTAATATAATTGGAGGAACATTAGCTCTATCTAAAATGAGAGCTATTAAGAAGACAAATAACTTTTCTTTAAGTCACTTTTTAACATTTATCATTCAGAATTGAAAACTTATAAAGAGCTTCCCCACAGACTAGTTAACAAGTTCATTGACAGATGGGAGGAAAATCTAATTTGGAATTTTGTTTCATCTTTTTCAGATCTCAGTCATAGTGGATTGGCAGATCATTATGAAAATTCCCACTGGGGACAGCAGCCCACTTACAGAAGTGAAGCCAACTGCAGCTGGGATAAAGTGATAATAGACAGGACTGACAAGGAGGCGTGGCCTTCCATCACAGGACCAGGACCCGAGGAATCTGCCTCAGAATGTACTACAGACACTGACTCTGCCTCCAACTGTGGCTCAGAGAACAGTAGCATGGCTACGGGGAGTGCCCAGGGCAACTTCACTGGACATACCAAGAAGACAAATGGCAATAATGGCACCAACGGCGCACTCGTCCAAAGCCCTTCTAACCAGAGTGCCCTTGGAGCGGGGGGAGCAAACGGTAATGGGGGTGCGGCCAGAGTTTGGGGTGTAGCCACAGGCTCCAGCTCTGGCCTGACTCACTGCTCTATTGGTGGTGGGGATGGAAAGATGGACAACATGATTGGAGATGGGAGAAGTCAGAACTGCTGGGGTGCTTCCAACTCCAATGCTGGCATTAATCTTAACCTTAACCCTAATGCCAACCCAGCCGCCTGGCCTGTACTGGGACATGAAGGAACTGTGGCGACAGGCACCCCTTCCAGTATTTGCAGTCCAGTCAGTGCCATAGGTCAAAATATGGGCAACCAGAATGGAAACCCAACAGGCACTTTAGGTGCTTGGGGAAACTTGCTGCCGCAAGAGAGCACAGACCCACAAACGTCTACTTCTCAGAATGTGTCTTTCAGCGTACAACCTCAGAACCTTAACACTGATGGACCAAATAACACTAACCCCATGAACTCTTCACCAAACCCTATCAATGCAATGCAGACAAACGGACTGCCAAACTGGGGCATGGCTGTTGGTATGGGGGCCATCATCCCGCCCCATCTGCAAGGCCTTCCTGGTGCTAATGGATCATCAGTTTCTCAAGTCAGTGGGAGTGGTGGTGAAGGAGTCAGCAATTCTGTGTGGGGACTGTCCCCAGGTAACTCTGCCACAGGAAATAGCAGTTCTGGGTTCAGTCAGGGGAATGCAGACACTGTGAACTCAGCATTAAGTGCTAAACAAAATGGATCCAGCAGTGCTGTGCAAAAGGAAGGAAATGGAGGAAACGCTTGGGATTCAGGCCCACCTGCCGGTCCTGGAATACTTGCATGGGGGAGGGGCAGTGGCAACAGTGGTGTAGGTAATATCCATTCAGGAGCATGGGGCCACCCTAGCCGGAGCACCTCCAATGGTGTGAATGGGGAGTGGGGAAAGCCTCCAAACCAGCATTCCAATAGTGACATCAGTGGGAAAGGATCGACAGGGTGGGAGAGTCCCAGTGCCACCAGCCAGAACCCTCCTGTGCAGCCTGGCAGTGAACACTTGAACTCTTGGGCCAAAGCTGCGTCTTCTGGAACTACAGCAAGTGAAGGAAGTAGTGATGGTTCTGGCCACAATGAAGGAAGCACTGGGCGGGAAGGAACAGGAGAAGCCCGAAGGCGTGATAAAGGGATTATAGACCAAGGGCACATCCAATTGCCAAGGAATGATCTTGACCCAAGAGTTCTGTCTAATACTGGTTGGGGACAGACTCCTGTAAAGCAAAACACTGCCTGGGAATTTGAAGAATCCCCTAGGTCTGAAAGAAAAAATGACAATGGGACAGAGGCCTGGGGTTGTGCAGCTACTCAGCCTTCAAACTCAGGGGGGAAGAACGATGGGTCCATCATGAACAGTACAAATACCTCTTCAGTATCTGGGTGGGTCAACTCGCCACCTGCCGCTGTGCCAGCAAACACAGGTTGGGGAGACAGCAACAACAAAGCGCCAAGTGGGCCAGGGGTCTGGGGGGACTCAGTAAGCTCTACTGCTGTTAGCAATGCTGCTGCCACCAAGAGTGGCCATGCTTGGAGTGGGACTGCAAATCAGGAGGACAAGTCACCCACCTGGGGTGAGCCTCCAAAACCCAAATCCCAAAACTGGGGAGATGGACAGAGATCGAATCCAGCCTGGGGTGCCGGAGGGGGAGATTGGGCAGATTCATCATCTGTCCTTGGACACTTGGGGGATGGAAAAAAAAATGGATCTGGATGGGATGCAGACAGTAATAGATCAGGGTCTGGTTGGAGTGATGCTGCAAGATCCGGGACCAGTGGCTGGGGGAATGGCACAAGTGCAAAGGTCAATCCAGGCACAAACTGGGGGGAGTCTTTAAAACCTGGTCCCCAACAGAACTGGGCTAACAAACCCCATGATAACAATGTGAGTAACTGGGGAGGAGCTGCTTCTGTGAAACAGACAGGAGCAGGATGGGCAGGGGGACCGGCACCTCTCAGACAGAAGGACAGCAGCGAGGCGACCGGCTGGGAAGAGCCCTCTCCACCATCCATCCGACGCAAGATGGAAATTGATGATGGTACCTCAGCTTGGGGGGACCCAAGCAACTATAACAATAAAACTGTAAACATGTGGGATAGAAACAACCCAGTCATCCAGAGCAGCAGCACGACCAGCACCACCACCACCACCACCACGAGCAGCACCACACACAGGGGCGACACACCACCCCCACACCAGGCCAGTGCACAGCTGAGTCGCTCACCATTGCTCGGTCCAGGTATGAAAGGTATAATACGTTATTGTATTCTCATTACGTATGCATAGCATACAGCGTTAAAATAATTTAAAGGCCCTCTTGCCCTGCCATATTAAGTCTAAATATTACCTACTGAGAGTAAGGCTGGATCCTCCAATAGCTTTCTCTCTTAAGAAAAAATAAAGTGAACACACTGTGTAGATCATCGGGCTGGTGTTTTGGTGGTGGGGCTCCCTAGAGGGGAGATCAGCCGGGATGGAGGTGGAGATGGATTTGAGGGGAAAGATGGCACAGGACAGCAAGGCCTGGCAGCTGTTCAGATGTGTGAGGAAGAAGATGGAGAAGAGATGGTTGAGGGCAGATGATCGTGTTGCTCACTGGCGTTCCTGAGAGTTCAGCAGGAGAATCAGCGTTCTGACGAGTCCAACAGAGATGACGAAAGATGTTGGATATAGAGGATCCCATCTTAGCCAGAGCTGTGGGAGAGGGGCGGTGGACAGAGGGACACAGTCATAGGTGGCAAACATGTTGAAAAACCAACAGAAAGGAGCAAGCAGAGAAGAGATGGATTCAAAGGGAGTGGATCTCTATGTCCAGGAGGCAGGGGACGTTTCATCCACGTGGCACGGGAGGGAAGGAGCAGGTGGGCAGCCAGCCAGGCTGGCAGTGGCCAGAGAGCAGAGCACCTTCTGCAGTTCTGTTTTCTCAGGGCAGGCGTGGAGAGGGATGTCTCGGAGCAACGGTGTGAGCAGAGCAGGGCTTGCTTTAGCCATGAGAGGACACACAGAGAGCCACCTGTGTCCCCGCAGGGTCGCTGGAAATGTCAGGTCAGAAATCAGCACCCAATGAATCCTGTGAGACCTGCCGTGTGACGGGCAGCACTCCAGTTGCTGGGGGTACAGCAGGAAGCAGAATCAACTAAAACCATCAAAACTCTGCCTGGATAGGGTGACCGTAGCTCAGTGATGAAGGTGCCAGCCACATACCCCGGGGCTGGTGGGTTCGAACCCAGCCTGATCCAGCTAAAAACAAACAAAAAAATAGCCAGGCATTGTGGCGGGTGCCTGTAGTCTCAGGTACAAGGGAGGCTAAGACAAGAGAATCTCTTGAGCCCAAGAGTTTGAGGTTGATGTGAGCTGTGACGCCACAGCACACTACTGAGGGCGACATGGTAAAGCTGTCTCAAAAAAATAAAACAAAACCCTGCCCAGTGGAGTTTGCAGTGATTAACTATGTACACAGTGTCAGATGGGGATGATGCGTAGAGAAAGAGGACGTTCAAAAGGTGTGGACACTGGGGTGGGGAATTGAGGGATTGTCACCTTGCTTTGGGTAGCTGTTTTGTCTTCATGGGAAGCACTCAGTAGCTGGGGGAAAGGAACACTGAGCCACTTTCTGTGTTAATTCTGTAAGACTGCCCCTGTTCCCTCGGACCTGGCCCTTCCATCCTCCTATCAGATTTTTGGGCACTTGAATTTTTGCCCCTGAGACTGCCACGTGACATACCCTTCATTTATCTCAAGACTACAGGGTATCCAAAGGTCCCCATACATAGGAACAATTAATAAGCTCATATTATATTTTTATATATCAACCCACAAAAATATTTTGCAAAATTTTGTAATAAATATTTTGCAAATACAGGCACATTTAGCTGCATTTCCCCTGTTCTCTATGTATGGATAGTGACCTCTGGGATGCCCTATATTTCTGCCTCCATGTGCACTTCAGTGTCACTGAACCAAAGATCAAAAACCTGGTCATCCATGTGAACCGCACCACGAGGTCCCACAAATGTACCTTTTTGACCTACATTTTTCCTGAGTATTTTTAATGAAAATGTTTTCTATAAAATTCTATATTTCTGTTTTCTTTTGGAAATCTGGAAGGTCTGACACATTAGAGTCAGTTACAAGTGGCTGCCGTTATAGGGCTCTGAGCAGTCTTGTCTGTCCACTCCCACCTGTGGAGGCTCCCCGTTCTGTGCCTTGTGGTCAGTCGCCATTGGTCATCAAGCTCAAGCTGCTGGTCTTCCCATACTGGGCCCGTTTACATTGATTGGCTGGTTCCCTGGGGTATTTGAATTTGGACAGACACAGTGCACACACCTGTAGTCCCAGCCTGGACCACTTAGCAAGACCCATTTCTTAAAATTCCTCTGAGAACAGAGTTGATACAGTCACAAGATGCTTAACAGTGGGGATATGTTCTGAGAAACGTGTCATCGGACAGTTTTATCTTTGTGTGAACGTCATAGAGTGTGCTACACAAACCTTGACAGTCTGGGCGGCGACTCAGCTGGGCGCTTGCTGTCGCCTTTTGGTCCAGGCTGCAAACCTGCACGGTATGTGACTGCTGAGTACTATAGGCAGCTGTGACAATGCAAAGAATTTGTGTGTCTAAACATAGAAAAGGCGTAGTAGGCTCGGCGCCTGTGGCTCAATGGGCTAAGGCACCAGCCACGTACACCTGAGCTGGTGGGTTCGAATCCAGCCCAGGGGCCCACCAAACAACAACAGCTGCAACCAAAAATAAAAAAAAAAAAATGGCCAGGCGTTGTGGCGGGCGCCTGTAGTCACTTGAGCCCAGGAATTGGAGGTTGCTGTGAGCTGTGATGCCACGGCACTCTATCCAGGGTGACAGCTTGAGGCTCTGTCTCAAAAAAAAAAAAATGCGTAGTAAAAATAGAATGGATAAAAGGAAGAAATAACACACCTAGAGTTTACCAGACAGAAAGTTGCTCTGTGTGAGTCAATAAATGGGTGGTGCACAAATGTGGAGGCCGAGGGTCTCACTGTACACACCTGTACACTGTATGAACACTGCGTACTTAGGCTGCACTGAATGTAATAAAAAATTTTCTTCGATAATAAATTGGTTCACTATAACTTTTATACTTTATATGCTTTTTAATTTATTAATGTTTTGACTCTCATTAACACTTGGCTTAAAATAACACATTGTACAGCTATATTCAAAGAAAGAAAAATATTCTTTCTTTATTATCCTTCTGTAACTTTTTCCTATTTAAAAAAAGTTTAGCTTGGTGCCTGTAGCTCAGCGGCTAGGGCACCAGCCGAATACACGGGAGCTGGTGGGTTTGAACCAGCCTGGGCCAACTACAACCAAAACATAGCTGGGCATTGTGGCGGGCACCTGTAGTCCCAGCTACTTGGGAGGCTGAGGCAAGAGAATCACTTAAGCCCAAGAGCTGGAGGTTGCTGTGAGCTGTGATGCTGCAGCACTCTACTGAGGGTGACATAGTGAAACTGTGTCTCAAAAAAAAAAAAAAAAAGTTTAACTTTTTTGTTAAAAACTAAGACACCGGGGTCAGGATCATGAACATCACCATTTTCCTCCTCCACATTTTTTTTTTTTTTTTTTTTTTGAGACAGAGCCTCAAGCTGTTGCCCTGGGTAGAGTGCTGTGGCATCACAGCTCACAGCAACCTTCAACTCCTGGGCTCAAGCGGTTCTCTTGCCTCAGCCTCTCAAGTAGCTGGGAGTATAGGCACCCAGCTATTTTTTGGTTATAGTTGTCATTGCTGTTTGGCAGGCCTGGGCTGTGTTCAAACCCACCAGCTCTGGTGATGTGGCTGGCGCCATAGCCGTTTGAGCCTCAGCTGCTGAGCCCCTCTTCCACATCTTGCCCTACTGGCAGGTCTTCAGGGACAGTAACACACATAGAGCTCTCACCTCCTATAACAACACTGCCTTCTAGAATACTCCTGAAGGACATGCCGGAAATTGTTTTACAGTTAACTTCTTTTTTAATGAGAAGGAATACATGCTAAAATAATAAAAAGTATACTATAGTATTAAATGCATAAACCAATAATAGTAGTCATTTGTTATCACTATCAATTATTATGTACTATATGTAATTGCATGTGCTAGACTTTATATGACTGGCAGTACAATGGGTTTGTTTACACTAACTTCACCACAAGCTCAGGAGTAATGCATGGTGCTATAACATTAAAATAGCTACAGGGCCCGGGTGCGGTGGCTCACACCTGTAATCCTAGCACTCTGGGAGGCCGAGGCGGGTGGATTGGCTGACCTCTCAGGTTTGAGACCAGCCTGAGCAAGAGCGAGAACTCATCCCTAAAAATAGCTGGGCATCAAATAGCCGGGCGTGGTGGCGGGCCCCTGTAGTCCCAGCTACTCGGGAGGCTGAGGCAAGAGAATCGCCTAAGCCCAGGAGTTGGAGGTTGCTGTGAGCTGTGTGATGCCACGGCACTCTACCCAGGGCAATAAAGTGATACTCTGTCTCTACAAAAAAAAAAAACAGCAGGGCATCATGGCATGCGCCTATAGTCCCAGCTACTTGGGAGGTTGAGACAAGAGAATCGCTTGAGCCCAAGAGTTGGAGGTTGCTATGAGCTGTGACGCCATGGCACTCTACCAAGGGTGACGTAGTGAAATTCTGTCTCAAAAAAAATAGCTACAGGGCTGGGAGCAGTGGCTCACATTGGTAATCCTGGCACAATCTGGGAGGCTGAAGCTGATGGATTGCCTGAGCTCATAAATTCAAGACCAGCCTGAGCAAGAGCAAGATTTCATCTCTAAGAAAAAATAGCCAGGCGTTGTGGCGGGTGCCTATAGTCCCAGCTACTCCGGGAGGCTGAGCAACAGAAGCACTTGAGCCTGAGAGTTTGAGATTGGTGTGAGCTATGATGCCACAACACTCTATCAAGGTTGACAAAGTAAAAAACTCTGTCTCAAAAATAATAAATAAATATAAATAAATAAATAAAAACACCTTGACCTGCTGACATTTCTAAAATGCCACATCCATGACACCCTATAGAGGTTGAAAACAAGTTGCACTTGTTGGTATCTTCTCCCCTTTGATATGTTATCCTTAGAAACAACTATTTTTTTAATTAAATCATAGCTGTGTACATTAATGCAATCATGGGGTACAGTGTGCTGGTTTTATATACAATTTGAAATGTTTTCATCAAACTGGTTAACATAGCCTTCACGGCATTTTCTTAGTTATTGTGTTAAGACATTTATATTCTACACCTAGTAAATTTCACATGTACTTAGAAACTACTTTTAACTAGTGTTTAATAGTCAAAGAATGTGAGCCTTACTCTGATAAAA
>CAUYRH010121930.1:0-62485 GCA_963574655.1 Perodicticus potto | reverse complement strand
CACTCATTCACCTTCCCCCCCGGCGGAAGGGACTGCATTCATTCGTTTCCTGGCCAAGGAACCCATACACCTATATATACCCTGAGGCTAGAGGCCTAGAGGAGGAGACGGGGAAAGACCGGGAGAGGAACGGAGAGAGCTTCTCTCTCCATACTTTAAATCTCTCCCACTACCAGGAGCTTTGGTTTTTTCTTTATTCTTTTCTGTAAATCAATTCTGTATTATCACGGATGGGTGGGGGTGGGGGGAAATAATGTAATGAAGGATAATAAAATACATGTATTTAAAAAAAAAAAAAAAAGTAGCCAGGAACTGCGGCAAGCACCTGTATTCCTAGCTACTTGGGAGGCTGAGGCAAGAGAATTGCTTGGGCCCAAGAGTTTGAATTTGCTGTGAGCTGTGACACTATGGTACTCTACTGAGGGTGACATTGTGAGACTCTGTCTCAGAAAAAAAAAATTAAAAAAAAATTAAAATTCCTATCCTCAAAGAGTTTGCTGTAACTATCCTGAAGTCATATAACTAATGGCAAACCAAAATTCAAATCTAGGACTCTTAGACATCAAAACCTAAGCATTCACATTACCTCTAAGTTAAATTTCAAAATAGTTATATTTATAAAGTCTGACCTTTCAAGTGTATATTGTAATCACGTGTTCATCTCTACACCACAGAAATGACACGTTATTTTGTGGTCAGCATGAATGTCTATTAGAGATTCAATCCACTACACCGCCTTACACAACTGATAGAGAAGGTTAAAAAAAAAAAAAGTAGAGTTTTAGAAATAAAAGCTTTGAGATATATTCTAAGGAAGAAATAATAAATATTTGAATTTGTTTTATCAACTACTTATAAATGCTGGTTCAGAATGCCTGTGACCAGAAAAAATTATTTTTACTTCTGTCATTATCCTTAGCCTATTAGATGAAATCATCTTTAAACTCCCAGCACATAATATAATGTTACAGAAGAACTAAACAATAAGCAATAAATATTGGCTATACCTAATTTAATTCAAAAGTATTTGCTCAAATGTAATTAATCCTGAAAATGTGCCTCAGTATCTCTTTTTGGGTCTCAAAAAGGGGAAAAAAAATAAGGTTAAAAAACAAGTGTTCAATTTTGTTTAAGCAGGAAGAGGAAATCCAACACTTAAAATATGGTTAGACACACACAGAGGAGGAAATAGTGCTGTCATCATGAAACAACTAGACCCTACCACCCTACCAGTAAGGCAGGTAGGATGAAAAATATTTTTGAAACTGTATGTGTTCTTTATATGGCATAATATATAGGTGAAAAATTCTAAAAGTGTTTTCTAGCAATGACTTATATTGACTTCAAGTGCTCTATCCAACTATCCTGAAGGGGAACTTGGAAAGTTAGCATCTTAGGCATTGCTATGATCCAAATGACCCCTGGGGAACTGAGCCCAGTGCCAGCTGAAGGAATATGGCATTAGAAGATAGAAACCAAGCAATTTGGTCATAAATTTTGTCACAAAAACTCAAAGGTATGCAAAGGGACCAGAACCAAGAGTTCTGAGGCCACAGTTGGATCTCTTGGTCATCCTTGGACATCCTCAGGGACAAGTAAATGACATAGCTACTGTACTTAAATCCCCATTGAGTCTTTCTGCTGCCTTTGAATGCTGATCAAGAGAGTTAGTTAGCATTTCAAATCCTCAATGCCTTCTTCTCTAGTCCTTATCTTATTGTTTTGGATAGGAGAATAAAGAAATGTAAGTCTCATTGCCAGGAACTACATTTACATAAACATTCCTGTTTTCTATACAATTTGAATGTTCTTTTATGAATTTTAACATAAAGGAGGATGAAATCAGTCTTTTGCCTGCCCAATGGCAATGACAATAACAGTTTTTGCATAAAACTGTCTAATTTTAAGTGGTAGTGAAGGCGTTCGCTAAAGTAGCTGAATTCCTCCTGCTTTCACCCAACAGTGCCTTTAGCAGTGCCACTGAACAGAAGAAGTCTCCTGATAGAATGTGAGCTGGGGAAAACCAATGAACAAAACTCACTGTGTGGCTTTTCTCAGTTTCTCCCTGCCCCAGACCCTTCCTCTGCCCTCTGCCACTTTCTCTCTGCCCTAGGGGCCAGGCACAGCCACTGCACTAGCCTGACTCCATTCCAGCTATTCCTTCTGGGCTAAGCCAATGACAGGGCCTGGCAAGAAATTGGGGAAATGGGGAAAGGTTGGGGAGATTGTCCTTTCTCCTTCCCTGCTTTGGTGCAGTGCCACTCTACAGCCAGAGCTCCTGCCCGGCAGCCCTTCCCACTGCCCAAGCTGTCTGGTTCTAAGACCACCATTGCTCCCCCGTTCCCCTCCGGGCTAGGGGGTAATGTCGGCTTCCAGCTGTTGCTCATCTCTGAGTGCCTGATATCCTTTCTGTTCACCCAGTCAGAAGTCCCTTCATTAAGGCCTCTTCATTGGAGTGGATTGTTTCTTATTGGGTCCCCACAGATATAACCGTGAACTTGAAAGCAGAGCAACTTAAACTTTTTTGTTCCAATCCCTTAACTCTGTTGCCATGTCTGTGAAACATAACCTTTCTTTTGGTGTGACAGAGAGTAGAAGGAAACAGTTCAGCATCAATGTTAGGTTTCTGACCTTGGTCATGTCTAACCCTGGTAATCAGGAAGCATCACTGTGCCCACACACTCTGTACACTGGAGACCTTCTTCTTTCAGGCCCCTCTGGAGCCCATCCTTCCTGCCAAAAGATATAGGACACCTTCCTGCCAAAGGGATGGCACACATTCTCTCCTTCCTGTGGGGAGGGTAGAGAACAGCCAGAGCAACATCAGGCAGTGATTGGAGAGCAGTAAGATCAGTAACAATGACCCCATCTTGATTAAAATTTTTAATATTTTGTTCATCAACTATTCTTACATTGATTTTAATCATAAGAATATTCTGTTGAAATTTATGTATCTTGATAACTGAGTTTTGAGTTCCTCCTTACGTTTTGCACCCCCGGTAAGTCTCTCTTCCTCCTCTTCCTAGTCCAGGCCTTGTTAGAGGGAGTCAGAGCATTGGAAGTTCTCTTGAATTAATAGAAAGCCACAGCTAGCTTATATAGGTTATGGTGTGTGAATAAAGACATGGATCTGACATTTTGATAGACTGAACTTTGAATGTTAATCTCACCCCTTACTAGCTGGCAAGATTCTGAAGGTCTCTGAGCCTTAGTTTCCTCCTTGCAACCTAGAGAAAATATGTTAATATAGGTTCACAAGCCCTAATGTGCAAAAAAAAAAAAAAATCCAAAATGTTCTTAGAACCAAAAGACGTTTTATACATTGGCATGAACACGTTTACTAGAAATCCTGATGGAGCTGAGGTAAGGCAAGGCAACTCATGGTCTTTACACATTCCTTGTGTAAAGGGACTACACATAGGTATCTGCTTCAGATCTCACTGGAGGTGGTACAAATTAAATATGGGCATATGTACCATATAAACTTGGCTGAAATTTGAAAGTTCTGAATTCAAAACACATATGGCTGTAAGGAAGTTTTTTGAATAATGATTGTCAAGTTGTAGTAGCACTTTGCAAGGATTCAGAGAGATGATATGTGAGAGTTGGGGCACCTGGTGAACAGCAGCACTCGGGGAAAATAGCTTTCCCAAGGCCCCAGAAACCTGAAAACAGAGATGTCGCTCTGGGGTCAACAGGCCCTGATACAGTTTACGCTGGCTGAACATGAGATCTTGCCGACATCAACCTGGGTTCAAGAGTCAAATAGGTTGTTGTATAATTCCTTCCCGAAAATGATGGAACTCTGAATATTAATGGTCAGGGGCTTGGCAAGAATAGCCCTTTGCTCACCTTATGTGGACAGTGCCTCTGGCAGCTGCGGGCTTCTATTGGATTTGGGGAGAGCCAAGGATGCTATGCTGAGATAGGCTGTATCTTCTCCTCTCCTGTGGGGCTGCCTCCCTTCCGAGTAGGTCTGTAACCTCCACTAATTAAATCAGGAACTGAATCTAACCTTGTGGTGTGTGTGTTGGGGTGGTCTCTTCCTGTCAGCATGTAACCTGGCTGAAACACAGCAGTGCTCAAGAAACAAGGCCTATTAATGTCATCTTAATCATTCTGGTTTCCTAACTGGCAACAGGCATTTTTCAGAATTGAAGCTTTCTTAGAAATCAGTTGATTTACTGTATAATCTTTGAGCAATTGCAGATGCAGAGGCTAAAAATTTCACTGTAATTATGAATAAAAAGCTTGATTGAAGAAAAGGAAAACGTCATCCCAGTCTGGGGTGGGATGTGAACTATGTCAGCAGAACACAAAATGATGAAGAGACATCGAGACTGGGCCATAACAGAGACAATTCCCTTAATGACACATGACTAAGGACCTCACTAACTTCCAGTAAGAGTGGAAGTCTGTTATCTAAGCCTGCTTTAGAGGAACTTTAGAGTTCCTTATTCATAATCATGCTTCAGTTAACTTGACAATACAGTGTAGAGTTTTTATTTCACAGCACAGGTTTACTCTCATTGCTTTATTTCCCAGACACTATCTTCAGAAATACTTCCAGATAGGTAATGTTATCAGGGATTCCATCCGGGACTTCGGTGTCTCTGGACACAAGTGTCAGTCTCTAGTGTCTGTAATGGGCAAAGCAGATTAGGGTGAGTGTTGACTATGGCATGATACCTAAGGGAGCTACCAGTGAGGGGAAGCCAATGTCTGCACACAGTCCCCTTGGACGGCTTATTTGAACAAGACCTGTGTGTACCCACCAGAATCTGACAATTTCGAGAAATGCAACAAATCACCTGTGGCCCTGTATCTCAGTGTTCTTTTCAAACTTTCTTTCATTTTGCAAAAGTGTTTCTTTATATTTTGAGTCTTAAGCTAGAAAGTCCAAAATATTGCAGATAAAAATTGAGGCATCCTGTGTGAAGGAGATGGGGTATCAAGTCCCATTTCGTCCCTCTGTTGCCCTCCTTCAGCAAGCAAGCACCACTTCAAAGAGTTTTATGATAATCAACAGGCCAGGTGGTTTTTAAGAATTCTTTCTGCCCTAGTACTCACTCATTCCAAAAATCTACAAGATTCTAATAATTTAGCCATACTGTATGAATATGTAAATATGCAGATGTTCAAGGATGTGGCTTTACCTAGAGGTTTACACTCACTATTTGTACAACCTTGGACAAACTATTTCTCTTGGTGGTTTATTTTTTCACGTTGTGTTTGTAGGGTGTTTTTGTTGCTCTTTTGTTCCTTTGATTTTGATATATAAAATGAAAGGATGATTCCTAAAATGTTTTCAATTATTAACATTTTCTACATTGATAGATCAGTGCAGAATATCTTTCTAATGCCAAATATAAAAATCAAGAAGTGGAAAAATCAAAACATAAATATAGTAGAACCTCTGTAAGTTGACCCCCCCAAGGGAGTGTGACAAACTGGTCAGCATTCAGAGGTGGTCAACATGAGGCGTGAGGCCCAGTGGACTGATGTATTCATGGGTGCATGTCCTGTCTATGAAAATTAGGTCAACTGAAGGAGGTGGTCAATGTAGGGAAGTGGGCAACTGTGGAGGTTCTGCTATATTAACAACACTAATAATTTTCACAGGTAGCTCCCTAAGGGTCTACATCTGGCCCTCCCTGTGAATCTGTAGGACAGTGGTCCAGATGTCATTTTATCGTTACTCTTCGAACGATAGAGAAGAAAGAAACACACCAAGAGGGACTTGTTATACAAGGGACACCATAGGGACTTGAGATTCACTCTTCTGATTTACAATCAGTATACCCTGGTCATGTGAAATAACTTCCCCAGCCATCAGTCTCAATGTTACTCATTGCCATTTCTGTTATTGGTTCCTAGTTCTAACTAGCAAATTCATAATTGATTCTATGGAAGTCGGGTGGTCACCTGCATTAAAGCAATTACCTAGCATTTTCAGGTGTTGTGTTGGGTGGCAGTACTCACAGAAATGCAGCCTAGCTTGTGCTGAAGCATCAGTCTATAGCTACAGAACTTCTAGGTCTGAAGTGTTTGATGGTCCATAAAGTGAAACTGCGAACACCTAATCCCATTAAGCTCATGCGGATCATTGTGTTTTACAGACAATGCAAGAAAAAAACACAAAGTAGTTAATGCATGCATTTGTAATTTGCTGTTTTCTTTTCTCCCACTTTACCTCTTGGAATATGAATAAACCACATATCCACATATCTCCTTGTAAACAAGATTACTTAGCATGCTTCATAGATTGTGCCTTGTGTAATAAATTCTTTGCTCAATATGGTCCTAAATAACGCAGTCTTTTCAGCTGGGAAGAAAAATTAGCCTTAGTTATAAATGCCATTTTAAGAAATGTCATTATAAATGCCACTTCAGTGTCCATAGCCACATATGTACACATTTCAACTTTGGATCAGACTTTTGGATGGATTATTAAGAAAAAATATCCGGACAGTGAAACGCTAGAAAACTATAACAATGTTCCACATAGGGGTAGCCTTTTTACTCTCCTTTCTGAATTCTTTGAATCCAACTTTTGTCCTTACCACTGAGTACTAAAGTAGCATTATTTTTTTAAAAGTGGCAGTATTAAAAGAGATTATCGTGAGCCTGATCATTCAAACCAATGGCTCTCATCTCAGTTCTTGTTATCCTTGAACTCCACACAATGTCTAACTCTGGCAATTCCTCCTTCCTTCTTGAAATGCTCTCTTGCTTTGACTCTGATGATGTAAGACCACTGCTGTTCTTTTATCTTTCTGAAACTGCTGACTACCTTCTTTACTGGCTTCCAATGTTAATTTCATCTTCCTCTTATCTCTGTGTACCTCCTACCTCAGATATCAAGTCCCATTCACAGCTTCAAGTATCATCTCTAGGGAAGACCCCTAAGTGCAAATAAGTGCAAGTTTCTTTGGAGCCAGGAGAAGACGAGCACAGCTGCTGACATACCCATATAACCAATCATCGCCACTGGAAAGAGAATCCAGGCTTCCTGGGGAAAAGACAAACCAAATTTTTATTCTTATTTATAAAGCTCATGGAAATCCCCTTCTGCTGTTGGATTTGGGGGAAGTTTCTTGGATCCTCTTTATATAAACTTTGCCCCTTTCTTTATCTTTCCCAAAAGTAGAGGAACTTATATGATCTAGATTTAATATCTACACTTATCAATATGGAAGTTATTAGATTTTGAATATTTACTCTTCTTTTTCATGTCATCCTCCAGAAATAGACATGTATAAAGCTAGAAAAGCTCTAAAGAACTACATGTAAACCTATGTGAGAAATAGTAAAGCAAACCAGTTTATGATAGTTTTATATTTTCTCAAGCTGTGAAAACTTTTTTTGGTATAAAAGTTTTCATTTTTATATAAATTGAAACTTACATCGTCACTTTAAATGAGAGAGAATACCGAATGAAGACATAAGTTCACATAGAGAGATTTCACAATTTACCCACTCAAGCTCAATTTCTTTATTTCTGAAACACAATTATTATGTATGCCTGCTAAAGGTTTAGAGATAATTAAAGATAATGATATAAAATGCCTAGTAACATAGTGTGTTTTCATTACATAGAAATGGCTTTTAAAGTATAGTGAAGGAGAAGGACCAGGAGGCTAAAGGATATCCAAATGGAATAAGGAAAATGAGTCTATAATCCCACTCACACCAGGAAGCCCAGTTCCAGACAGACCAAGATGCCCGGCATTCCACTTCTATTCAGAAGTATAATAACAACCATTTGTCATTTAAGTTTTCTCATTTATATAATAAGTGAAAGAGCTAAATAATATAGAAAATTCAGAAGCATGGTTAAGAGCTCTGATGAATGTGAAAGGAAAACTTAATAACTATGAGACATGTCTGGATGGTTTGTTGTTCCACGCCAGGGTGTCAACTAAGTATTTATTTAATCACTTGCCTTATTAATTTGGATTACTTGGTTGTAGACTATGAAGTATATTGGAGGACTGGAAATCTATGGAGGACTGGAAAGAATGTAAAATCTAGATACAAACATAGCATAGTCTAAAGAACCTTACCAATAAGACGTGTCAGGCACAGATGCACAAAAGTAGGGTTAGATGCTCTGGACCTGGCATCCAGCCTACTCTACAGGTATTAGACTGCATTTGCATAGCTGTCTGGGTCAGCTTTTTAAATCTCCCAAGTCACCCTGAAACAAACTTTGGGACGAGGGCTTTGTCACCCAGAAGTTCCCTGCAGAAGCCTTGGTAGATTCAGATTTTCATGCAGGGAAAGGATATTTCTCCAATTTCATAAATCAACCACAGAAAGCAGCAGAGGGAAACTTGAGCTGTCTCATATTGGTGTCAAACTAAAGACAAGAGAAAAGAAATCACTTTACTGCATGGGCATGAACAATAAAATCCTGGCAACTGACCTCTGCCTGAGTAATTATAGAAAAATGTTCTGTTTGCTTCTCTCTGCCAATTGAATCACACGTCCTGTACCCTGGAAAAATATCAACTGCAGTTTAAAAAATAAAAAAAGGAATACCTGAACAGAATGTTTGATCAATGAATGGTTGCAGCGTGATCAATTTAGCAGTCACTTGGAAGAGTAGGCCTGTAATGAAAGTTATACAACAACTACTCTGTTTTAGAGTACTTCTAGAAAGTCTGAAGCAAATCTTTTACAAAAAAAGAACAAAAAAATTAGAATTTAATTAAATTTCAGTTATCCAAAGGTTGATTGTTCCCTGGTGTATAGTTCAGGTTCATACTTCTGTTCTCCTATTCTCTCTGGATGAATGCTTTTTGGCCATTATAGAGTCCATGGGCACATCCAGGAGAGAACAAGCAGGGAGAGATGGCAGCAAGCATAAGCTGCCCCATGAGATCGCATTATGCTGTCCTGCCTGCTCAGGGCTTTGTCTCATTAGCATCTATAAACATTGGTTGAAAGAAGGTACAATACAGTAGTAAAAAGTCCAAGGCATGGGGTCCAAGGGCAGCTATCTTGGTGGAAAGAACACATACAGCTTCTTTTCTTTTCACATACAGAAAGTTCATGGACCAGGGGCCTTTCCTGTCAAGCCCCTTCTCACTAGTGTGACTAGTTCACTCTGCACGAGGTGACTCCATAATGGATGCTCCATCACTTTGTGGGAAAAGATAATCTCTACTTTTCCAAGCTGGACTCTCTTACAAATATTCAAACATCAAAATATATTTCACAGATTTTATCATATTACCCACTTGTGTCTCAACAAGAGACCCAACTTTCTTCCTACTATCCCCAGGCTGCTGAATAGCTAAAGTATGAAATGTATGGTTATGATAAAGCTAAACTGTCCAACTTATATTTTAAGGGAGAGATCTTAATATTTACCTGGGAAATATGTAGTGAACCCTGAAAGAAAACCACACTATTGTTGCGGAGCGGAGGTGACCAAAATGATATAAACCTGTGTTATTGAAAAAAAAAATTGAAAAGAAGAGAAAATGGAAACTATTTAAGAAAAATATTTAAAATGAGAAAATAAATGTAGCATACTGAAAATAGATTAAGAAGACTGACTCCAGATTTATTTTTCAGGCAGAAAATGCTTTGTACCCAAGAAAATTAAAGGAAAACATAGACTTAGTAAAGAGATGAGATAAAATTGCAGGCTGAGATGAATAGGAGAAATAGCAGAACTAAAGAAAAAAAATAAAAAGAACTCTGGCAAAACAGAGGCAAATGATCTCTCTCAAAAGCCACTAGAACAACAAAATAATATTAGTGGAAACTTCGTGCCCAATGAAACTTGGAAATGGCTATCATCCCAAATAATTTTTTAATAAAATTGACATAGGACACAGAGTGCAAAAATGTTATAATATCTCTAACCCTGAGAAGTAGTCTGGAGATCAGAAAGGGGAAGAAAAGAAAGCGGTAGTTACTCATATTGCTGCTAAACAAACAAAGTGAGCTGAGCTGAGTAAATCAACACAAAATGTCAAACAAAAGATCAGCGTGTACAGGATTTTGATCTGAGCCACTTCTATTGTCCACTCCGCACAAAGCTCTGGGTTTTAGACTCACTCAACCGGAGTCTGTAGGGATAGGATCCAGGAATCTGCTTCAACAGCATCACAGGAGATTTAGTCAAAGGGAATTCAAGGATTACACTAAGTAACATAATAATATAAAATACTCATATATGTTCATATATATTTACTGATGACATATAACATATATATGACATTATATGCTTTGTAATTGCCATAAACATAAGCAATTCACTATAAAGTACAGTCAATCATATACAAAATTGGACCATATATTAACCCTCAAAAAAATTAATAGATGCCAAAAAAGTACAATGTAATCAATTTTCTCTTTCTAAAATTTAATAAACTAATAAATAATAACATTACCACTTATATGTAACCTTAGCAACCCAATCTCTTAAAAAGATCAAAAGCTCCACTTCAAAAAAAATTCATGATTAAAAGAACAAATTAAAAGAATAATTATAAATTATAAAAATAATACTACTTTATTTTCAAAACTGAGACATATGGTTGAAGCTGTACATAGAGGAAAATATATAGCCTTAAAAAACACTACTAAATAATAATATATTCCCATAAAGCCCGGACTTCACCACAACACAATATATCCATGTAGCAAAACTGTACTCATACCCACAAATCTGTAAAATAACATTTTAATAAATTAATAGTATATTAAATTAAATAAAGTATTTAGCTAAAGAACTTCAGCAATGTGAAAACCACTAAGAAAGATTAAATGAAAGAGTGAAAAGATAAAACCAGAAATTAATTAGAAAATAGAAAATGCAACTAGTAAATATATATGAAAGTAAATTGTTCGTATCTGGGTCGGAAAATAATTTTGAAAGATAAACCGCTAGACAAACTTGATAGAATTTTTAGAAAATATAAACTATCAAAAAAAATACTAGGATAAAAAGAAAACCTAAACAAAGCAATAACAATAATGAAAATCATTACTTTCTAAAATTGCCAGTTTTACAGAAAATCTTTGCAAATATTTAAATAACTCTTATGTTATAAAAAACATTTCCAGATTATAGAAAGAAAGGTAAAACTTTCCTATTACTTCTTCAAAGCCAAAATAAGGCTCATATCATAACCTGACAAAAATAACATATATATACACACAAAAAACAAAGGTCACTTGTACTATTAGTCATTTATTTGAAAGAAAATCATTGTATTTCTACCTACACTATGCACACACAAAAATTTCAAATGTATTTAAAAACCACAAAAGTAATGGAAAGAAAAGATAGAAAAATGTATTTATAGCTTTGAAAAGGATTTATCTGCATGAAGAAAACTTAGAAACCTTGTTTTTTTAAAAAGTGCAATGGTTTTCTGAACAAAAATGAACCTCCTTGTGGAGAAAACACCTTAACGACGATAAAGCCTTAAACTGGAAGAACCATATATACAATATAATAAATCACACCAAAACACTTAGTGATCTTTCCATAGCACAGACAGAACAAATAAGTAGTAAGAGAAAAAGCAAACAAGTAGAAAAATGAGTAAAAGGTATAAACAGAAAATTAATAAAAGAAAGGGAAGTAACAAAGGCATAGAAAAGCCATCCTCCCCAAAACTCAAACAAACACAAGATACATTTTTTAATAGATTGACGAAATCTTTAAAGATTGTCAGAACCCAATTTTGGAGCAACTTTGGGAAAATAACCACATTCATAGATTGTTGGTAAGAGAATAAATTTTACCAAATATTTCTGCCGGATTTTCTTACTATATGTTTAACAACATGAAAGTAATTATGTTGATTCTTCCAAATGTGTCTTGTCGAAGTATATGCTACAGAGACACTTGAAGAAGTGTGCAGAGATCTATTTGTAAGGATAATCCCCAAAGCACTGCTTGTAATAGTGAAAATCTAGAAACTCCTGAAGTATCTTAAAGAAGAGATTCACTAAATCAGTTTTGGTTGAGCCAGGTGTTAGAAGCAACCCCTGGGGCAGCTATGCACCCTTGCCAACACCTAGTCCATCCTTCAGAGCACTAGGATGAGTTCAAGAACTTCATTAGCAGACCTCGTACAGTGACAGATTTATAGCCATTCCAGAAAAGAGTTCCCAAATTTCTTGATAGGGTGAACGAGGTGCTGGAGTCAGCGTGTCGCTCCCCATGCATGTCTCACCTCGACGGCAGTGATATTCAGCAATGAGGGAGGTAGCACTTTTTCTAGGATGAGATCGTAAACTTAATTGTCGGACCTCGTTGGTACTAATAAGAAATGCTATCAATATATTATTGACTGAAAAGTATTTGGCAATGTTTAAGAGGAACTTTCCTTTAGTAGCTAAATCAGGTTGGGTTTATTTGGCTCATACTATAATCCAACGTATTCCACAACTTCTGAAGTGGCTTAAATAGACCTTCAGGAAGACAGGGTTTTTCTATCATTCTGCTCTACCATAATCGAGATAAATAAGCCTGTCCCTTACTTGTGTCACCTCAAAGGTGGAATATGGTGACCACACAACCAAACTTCACCTTTTTATTCCAGGCAGCAGAAATACTTTCTGTTTTTATTTGGGGAGAGATGTCCTGACCGTGGACTTTTTCCTGTATCTGGTAGTTGATGGCATTTACGAACCAAATTTCTCATGCCTTCCATATTCATGCTCTTTGGCCACGGCTGCATGTTTGGCCACGTGCCTTGATTTGACCACCGAACCAATGGAAACTGAACACAGCAGAGACTTAAAAATGAACTGGCACATTCCTGCTTTCTTTCTTAGACTATGGGCACTGCCACGCGAACATGCCCAGCTAAACAGCTGTAGGGGTGTATATGGCACCTGGAAAATGGATGAGTAATCCCCCCGCCCTGGCCTCCCCAGCCAGCCCACCAGCTGACCACAGACACACCAGTGAGCTCTCATGATCTGAGACCTACCTAGACCAACAGAAACTCCTAGAAATTTTAAATGAAATTTTAATTTGTTATATAGTTGTCACATACCAATGCCAAATTGGTACCGGCTGAACACCACTTGGGGTCAGTCACTGACCCCCATAACTAGTGCATATTATAATTTGGTGAGAAACCTATATATTTTACATATTGCACAAGTAACTAACAACACTTTAATCACATCTCTGCATGTTCTTTTCATTCTAGTTTCTTCTTTTGATGGGTGGCTGGGACAGATATACTTGCTGCATTTAGTGAATGCCTGCATATATTTCTGGTCTCCTCCATGGGGAAAAAGGTAGTAGTGACCTTTTTTGGGTAAGCTTTTCACTGCTTGTCTCCTTAACTCTTCCTTTTGGATTGATCTGGGACCATTCCTCTTATCACCGTGCCTTGTCCTTGACTGCATTTGTGTCCACAAAGATTCAGTGCCATTGTATACTAGAGAACATGCATTTTGGGGGGTATATCTGCTTATTTTCTCTCCACAGGGCTATTGTGCCAAATCTTTCAAAAACTATTTTCTTCCCAATTGTTTCTGCAAATGAAATTGTGACTAGTGGCTATTTGTTTCCCCCAACCCAAAATACATATGAACTGTATGCTGCAGTGTCAGTGATGTTGAAGAAAATCTCCAGGGGCCGGTACCAAGTTCCTTGGTGACAGGAATACATTCTCATGCACTTATTAAGTACATTGACATCAGCTTTAGTAGCATTATAGAAGTGGGTTACATCAGGCTTGTTATCCATCATCCTTGTATCGTCACAATGCATGAAAAGTACCCTAACTACCTTGCCTGCCTTTGGAACATAATTTAGTAATGTACCATGGGGAGAGAAGGCAAATCTTAGTGTCCCAGAAGGAGAGTTTTTCTTCAATGCTGGCCTAAGTTCTAGAGGCAAATTTCTTTTATCACCGAGAACAGTATACCAACTGTAGTTATATTCTTTTGAAGCAAGAAAGCCAAGGTGATGGAGGTAAACTTTCTGTCCATGGTAATGGTTCTTCTAGACTGACCCAAAAGACAGTTCAGATCCAGTCTTTTTACAATCTCAGAGACACTGCTGTAATTTTTCAAAAGGTTCTCTACAATCCCGAACTTGCCAGGATTAGTTGGTATGTAAAGTCTGGATGGACAATGTCCATGGAAAGACACCAATGTCTCGTCAATAGTGACAGAATCGTGAGGATTATAGTAAAGTGTTAGCTGATTTACAACCATATTCCAAAGCTCTCAAACTGGAGCAAACTTAACGCTGCCATCAGCAAGTTTCACATGTCACAGCATCATCAAAACATGGACATTTCAGTAGGAGTTACCTTCTGGGTTCTGAAAATGCAGCACAGTAAACTGGAAGATTCTCTTCACTGAAAGGATCTTCAATATTGTCATTATTTTGCTGATACAGACCACAATTCAGAAAAATTCCAATTAGTCCTAATATTTCTTCTTTTATGAAATCACCAGAATGTGGAGTGAATATGTTTGGTTGTTTTTTTGGTGGAGGCTGGGCTTGAACCTGCCACCTCTGGCGTATGGTGCCAGCGCCCTACTCCTTTGAGCCACAGGCGCCGCCCAAATATGTCTTTATATAACTCTTTGACCAGATGCAGTTTCTGGCTTGTAAACTTGATAATTACATCCACAGTTTCATTGTCTACAAAAAGTTGGAAAGCATCCAATAGGGTTTTGTGTTCTATTCTCAGTCGTACTCCTGGTTGAATCCTCGTAATATGAGCTGGTTGTCATTTCCCCTGATCCTTTAGCAGCTGTGAGTCCCACATCATTCCCTACAGTGCTGTCATCTGAGCTGCTCTGTTTTTACAGCTGACCTAGTCTTCTCTTGGGCTGTATATTTTGCATTCCTTCTTCTTCACTGTCATCATAATCATCTTCTTCCTCTTCACTCTCCCTTCAGAATGAATAATTTCATGTTCCACCTCTATGAATTCTTCTCGTTCATCATCGAAACTAGAAAAAATGTCCTCATCATTTCCTTCAAAATCTGACACTATCAGTTCTTGCTCTGTCCCAGCCAGTAACAATTGCATTGCCTCTTCACCATATTCATGTCTGTATCATGAAAAAAAGGTAAATCATTGATGGAAATAAATAAATTTACAGAATTATCAGATATTCTATATGCTCCCTTATACATACTTCGATCTTCACCAAATATAAATAACACTGCTTACTAACTTCACTATGAAAAACACGTGTAAAAAAACAGAACACTGGTTTTTCCCAGAAAAGAGTCCACACCTCCTCACTTCCAATAAGAAAAATGCCAAGAACTGCTGATCTAAGAGTGCCAACGTGCGACAGTGGCACAGATGGGCGGTAGAGGTTAAGGGTTTATGACACAGTCACAAACAGTGAAACTGCATCGCCCTGCATAAACAAATATATAGCCACAAAACCATAGTGGGGTCAGTCCCTGACACACCCACCACTAGTATGTGAATGTTAAGCTGCTTTATTTGTATACTACGCAGAAATTGTAACTGATGAAACCTCATTGTTCAGAACCGTATCCTGACATCCCTTAAGAAAGTCTAGAAAATTAAGCATTTGTACCTAAGCATTTGATTCCTTCAAATAGTCAAAGCTTTAAAAATAAGAATTAAGGGGGGGGGATTGACATTAGAAAACTACTGACCATATTTACCCCAGATAGCTGGAAAGATAGACTGGTCAATATTATGATATCAAATATAAACAGTGATATAGAGAGACCAAAATGTTACTGTTTTTTCTCTAAGTCAGGAATCAACGTATTTTTTTCTGTAAAGGCCTAGATGGTAAATAGCTGAGCTTTGCATTCCATTTGGTCTCTGTCACAACTACTCAACTCTGCCACTGTAAATGCTGCCATAAGCAGTGTGTAAGCAAATGGGCGTGGCTATGCTCCAATAACATTTTTTTTTCTTTTTTTGCATGAACATACAAAGAGCTGGATTTGGCTTGTGGGTGTGGTTTGCAGATCCTAAGGCCAGGGGTGATTCTCATTTTCTTGTTCATGTTTTTCTGTATCAAATGAATTTTATAATCAGAAAAACATTGTAAAGTTATTTTTAATTTTATTTACTTATTTATTTATTTATTTATTTATTTATTTTAGGGGGCAGTGCCTGTGGCTCAAAGGAGTAGGGTGCCAGCCCCATAAATGGGAGGTGATGGGCTCAAAACTGGCCCTGGCCAAAAACTGCAAAAAAAAAAAAAAAAACCCTCCCAAAAAAACAATTAGGACATAGGAAATCTACATTCAGACAAATTCAAAACCATTTATTTTCCGTATTTAAAAAAGCAATGTTCGGATGACACCTGTGGCTCAGGGAGTAGGGCGCCAGCCCCATATCCCAAGGGTGGCAGGTTCAAACCCAGCCCTGGCCAAACTGCAACAAAAAATAGCCAGGTGTTGTGGTGGGTACCTGTAGTCCCAGCTATTCAAAAGGCTAAGACAAGATAATTGATTAAAGCCAGGAGTTGGAGGTTGCTGTGAGCTGTGATGCCATGGCACTCTACCAAGGAGAGATAAAGTGAGACTCCGTCTTTAAAAGAAAAGCAATGTTCAACTCAAGTAATCAGAAAAAGAGTAACTCAAAGAAATCAGCATGAAGAAATAAATAAAACTAAAGAATAAAATAGTGAATTAAAAATAGAGAAATCATAGACTTAACAAGTATACATAAGAACTAAGAATATGAGAATAATTTTCATAACATGATATATATCCTGAGGTTCTTTTGAAAAGACACTGATTATTCTCCCTTTTTAAACCTTCCAAGTTTTGTCTGCCTACTATTTTCCCAAAATACCAAATTTTGTTTGGAAATAATACAACATGCTCTTAAAATATATTCTTATTCCTAAAATTGGTAAAGCTTCATCTCTTATATTTCTCAGCCAAATTAACATGTCACCAGGCGTGCACAGATAAGGAGGGCTGTCATTCAAAAAGGTGCCGAATAGGGCAGATAAACCTGTACAGACAAGTGGTAACCACTTTAAGGGAAAAATATTTAGCCATCAGTTTGTTTCCTATTGAGTTTTCCTGCTCAAGATGCTTAATTGTACAACATGCTGTAATAGGGAGAAACAAAATTTGAAGTGATGTGAGTTATGGCTGTGCATTAATGTTGAGTTATGGCTGTGCATTAATGTTGTAAAACCTTAGACAACTCACTTAATTTCCCTTGGCCATGGCTTCCACATCTTTGAAACCAGGGTAGTGACTTTCTCTACAGTTCTGAGTTCACAGGTTATGTGAGGCTTGAATGAGATAATGTTCCTGAAAATCCTTTAAATGTGCTGTCATGCAAATGTTATTTTCATTAACACCAGTAACATCCAAGTGTAAATGATTGTGAGTTTCACAAGTTTACACTTCTTCCATTTGCCCCAGAAAACCATCTTCAGTTACCATTTTTTAAACTCACCATTATCTTAAATGAATAGACTATAAAGGATATTGATTGGCAAACAATGGTTGTTCTCTTTCAACTGAAAGTCACAGTCATACATAAAGATCAGAGTGTGATTCAAAGTGTCAAGTTCTTTGTAGCCCAGATATTAGAGACTCTTCCTGATATGTTGTGTTTACCCTCTCAGACTATATTAATTGTTTGATATTATTTGTTAATCATGTAATTATAATCACAAAACAATAGAAGTTCTCCCAGCTGAACACTAGTTAACAGAACCCACTTACTCATGAAAGCTCATAGCTAATACACCTAATACACCGAGGATACTGACATTCCAATTCTCCCACTAAATTATATGCTAAGAATCACTCACGTTTGTTCCCACCTCTTGTGCTCAAAAGCAACTTAAAATCCTTCCTCATTTTATCTCAGAACACAAGGTACTTAGCTCAGTATTAAACATACAGTGAGTCAAAGTCACTACATATTTTTTTAAAACTACTTTCAGGTAACTTTTGAGAATGTAAGATGAAGACTTAAAATTGACATCAATTTCTTTGCCATTTTCAGGAACTTTGCTAGAACTGGATGCATTTGCTATTTATCTTTTTTTTTTTTTTTTTTTTTTGGACCCATCAGCCAATTTTCAAAGCAATTTGAGTTCACTTTTTGTAAAAGAGTCTTCAGGAAAATACTCTGTCAAGGGCTTTGGGACATTCCAGGTAAATGACAACTCCCTACATTTCTCTCATACTAATCACCCATTTATGAATCTCTTCAAAAGAATGTGTCTCTCTGTGCCCACTGCTCTTTGCACACACCTGAGGCTGCTATCTGTTCTCTTTCTCTCCATAGATCATCACTTCATTCTCTGTCTTGTTCCCTAGTCAAAATGAAACTTTGTTCTCAGAGAAGATCTCAAGATTTGGAATATTAGGAAGAATGAAATTAATTAATCGAGAAGGAACACCAAGAAAGGGGCTTCAAGGGGGGTTGGAGGGAAACCTGGCCTGCAGAACAAGTTAGTCTGGAGGCCCCATAGGGTCATTCACCACTCAACCGGTAGAAAAGGGCAAGACTGCCTGGTGGTGCAGAGACCAACAAAAGACAACCAATTTCAAATGGACAGGAAGGGGTATTTATATGCCCATACAGCTCTGGTGTGTGTCTCTCTCACCTTCTGTCTTCTATGAGTGGCATCAGCTTCCAACTCTCTTTGGAAGTGCTCTCAACTTTCTCTTTGTTGTTGTTCTTCTTTTTTTAAATAAGGTTCTTTTTGCTCTTTTTAAATAAAATCTCGCTTTGTTACCCTGAAACTTGTACAGGTTACTTTTGCTTTCTCTCCACACTGCCTGTGCCTTCCAGTTTTGTTTTCAGTTTCCACTCACTTTTGTTTTTGATTACCACTATGCCTTGTTTGAACTTTCTGACTCAGTCAAATAATCAAACCAGGTCAACTGGGTTTGGGGAATCAGGACCCTCCCACCCCCAACCCTAATCATTTGTGTTATCCTCCTTGTTATCATCCCCAGACATTTATATTTTTGTATTATTCCACTTATATAACAATTTATATCAGTCTTAAAAATATATATAATATATATAATGAAGTTTGGTCAAACTTGAGCTTACCCTATGGAATACCTATGGGTTGTTGTCAATTGTCTCCAAAATTCACATGTAATGTGAAAGGGAAGAAAAATTACACAGCATTCATTGTATAGCAAATCTATCAAAGAATGGGTGTTTTAACTTTCCATAAACTAAGCTAGAATAAGAGGAAATCATATATAAGACTAAATTTTGATCGATAATTCAATGTCAGTGAGATGAGAAAAACACTACCCTGGGAGCCATAAGCTTTTGGTTTCCACTAACTTGTTGTGTTTGTGAGAACCACAGATAACATGTTGGTTATAAAAATACACATGAAGAAAAAAAGGAAAATCCTTTCTAATTCCATTACAGGTATAGCCTGGATGTTAAAGGAGTGGAAAGATGATTTAGGGTCTAAAGTCATTTTGCTACCAACATTAATTTGTCACTCTATATTTAAACAATCTCTTACTAATATGGTGACTCAGCACCCTCTCTGTCTCTCCTGCTGTATATCTTTCAGCTTCGGCTTAGTCATGAGACTTGTACTTTGAACTTGAATGTACTCATAGCCTCAATGTATTTATAGTCTCTCATAACCACTGCCCTCTTACAGTCTCTGTTACTTGTCTTCTGTATCCTTGTCAATTTCAGCCTTTATTATTAACTGGAACACTTTCCTTGTATTTGTCATTCAAATTCTCCAAAGAAGAGAATCTGCTGTTATTTAGTCACCATCATTTTGTTCTGGGAAAGCTCTTATGCCAGGCCACCTCATGGGCTGCTGCTAGCCAGTAGGAAAATACATTGTCTTTGAGTCAATTTCCCAACTTCACCTTGACATATTAGCTGCTAGTGGTGGGGAAAATTACTTGGTTATTGTATTTATTGACCATGAATTCTTTGATTTGTCCCATTTTTGTTCCTACTTTGCTAAGCATTATTCTAAATGTTGAAGAAGTATCAGTGAATGAGATAGACCATGAGCGTAACAAGATTCTGGTAGGAATCAAAATATACCCCAGATGCCACAAATTAAATGGTTTTAATGAAACAGCTCCTTACATATGCTGGGAAATATTTAGGAATTGAACAAGGGAAATTGAAGCATCCCCAAACGAGCAACAATTAGAAATTACAGGCACAGTTAATGTTGGAGGGGCAAGGGGTACATAATATTACAGAAACCAATGACACTTTGAGACTCAAAAGAAGAGCCATCTAGAAGTCCTGAGTAACACAGATACTGTCAAAAGACAAAGAAATAGAGGAAAGACATATCCAAACCCCTCTCTCTTCCCATGCTCCTGTCTCCTACTAGGCCTTCCCTTGGCCAAGCCCACCTGGAAATATGAGTGGAAGAGTAGGCAAAGGAGGTGGGTGATATCATCTTCAACCTCAGCAATCATAAAGCAGAGCAAAGAAGTGCAGACAAAAAATAGGACGGAGTTAATTGGAAAATTGGGTTCATGTGGCCATTACCATCAAGTGGAGTAAACACTTTTAAAAATTTTGCTAAGATAAAATAATATGAAAAAATATAATAGCGTTAAAAATAAGCACAATGAAGACAAAAGGTGGGTTAAGGGCATAGAAAGTGATATTTAGGAAAGGAGAGATTGTTTTAGGATATTAGAAAAATGTTGACAAATTTTTCAGTTGAATAGAAAAGATACTTGCTTTAGATTTTTTTATTTTGGAGTATTTGATATATAAAAGAAATGTGTGAACTTACGCTAGTGATGAACATTGAAAGGATAGCAAAAACACAAAGATTATCAATACCATTCATCATTCTTTCCTCCTTTCTCCCTCTACACTAGTAGGGCCCATCAACCTGAGTTTTAATTTTGAATCACATTTTTCACTTTTTAAAAAAACATGTTTATGTTGTACATATTTTTGTGTGTCCTGTTTTATTCACTCAATATTACTTTTTTTTTTTTTTAAGAGGGACAGTATCATGCTCTATTACCCACACTGGAGCGTGGTGGTGCAATCATAGCTCAATTGCAGCCTCAAACACCTGGGCTCAAGCAATCCTCCTGCCTTAGCCTCCCAAGTGGCTGGGACTACAAGCATGAGCTACTGCACCTGGCTCAACATTACTTTTTAATATTTACCCATGTTGATGCACATTGGTATAGTTCATCTTCCCTGAAAAATAGATGTTCCAGTAAATGAATATCCTATAATTTATTCATCCATTTTTCTAAAGACAGTATGTTTTGCCTATTTGTTGCTGTTATGATGCTGATACAAACAGGATGTTCTGATTTCTGCAGCTATCTTTTGGATACATGAGCAAGTATGTGTGATATATAGCATATGCTGAGTTATGGAGCATGTGCATATTGAACTTTGCAAAACAGTGCCAGCTTGTTCAAAGTGGTTTTACCTTGTGTGCACTCTCACCAGCACCATGTAACAGTCAACATATGTTCGCCATGATTGTGTATAGTCAGAGTTTGTACAGTTCTCAATAGAGCAAGTATGTAATGGTAATTCATTGTGCTTTTAAAGTGCACTACCATAATGAGGTATATATTTTTTTTGTATAATAAATATCCATGTTTGCCCATTTGTGAAATACCTGTCCATGTATTTTGCACATTTTTCTATTGGGTTGTATAAATTTCCCTTTAATTCATGGAAGTTCTTTAAATGTTCTGAATACTAATTCTTAATTTCATTCTGTATTGCGAATATCCCCTCTTAGTTAGGGACTTTGTATTTTTCTTTTTGGAAGCTTTTGATAAACAGAAATCTTCTTTTGACTGTTGTTGCATTGATCAATGTTTTCTGTCAACTGTGCACTGTTTTCATGCTTTAAAAAGTGTTGCTCTATCCTGAGACTATAGATATTCTCTTGTATTGCATTCTAAAACAGGATTCAGCCAACTACAGCCTGATGGCAACTGGTTGTATTTGTAAATGCAGTCTATGGACACACAGCCACGCCAGTTCTTTTACACGATGTCTATGCTATCTACATGTGACAGAGACAGAGTTAATAGTTGTGCTCATATAGCCTATAACCTAAGAACTATTTGCTATCTGGTCCTTTAAGGAAAAGTGTGCCAAGCTGGTTATAAAATGTTATTATGCCATCCTCATTTACTGCGATTTGTTTGGAGGTGGCAATGCCATTTTCCTTTCTTCCAGATGAATCACAAATGATCATATTCAGCATCACTTGCTGAAAGTAAATATTTTCTTTACTGACCACTGTTGTATATTAAGTTTTCTGTAAGTGTGAGTGTCTTCATGGACTCCCTGCTCCTCCATTGCTCTAATTGTCCCTCTTCCTGTCATTTCTACACTGTCTTACCTCAACTGTAAATCTCGACATCTGGCAAAGTAAGTCCTCACATTGTGTTCTTCAAGATTATTCTATAACATTTTAGCTTCAGCTCAGAAAG
Source organism: Perodicticus potto (assembly GCA_963574655.1). Classification (NCBI taxonomy): domain Eukaryota; kingdom Metazoa; phylum Chordata; class Mammalia; order Primates; family Lorisidae; genus Perodicticus; species Perodicticus potto. The sequence continues at coordinate 40,050 of CAUYRH010121930.1, read as the reverse complement.
TTTCATAAGAAATAAAATAGGTATTTTGGTTAATGTACAGATCAGTCTATATTTCATAATTGCCATTTTTATTATTTTCAGTATCATGAGATTGTTATGTTTTTGTATTGGCTTTATACACATACACAGTCCTTAATGTCTTTTAGTACAGTTTTTAAATTTTTTAACAAAGTTTGCACATCGTTTTTTTGATTCATTCCTCTATGTTATATTTTATAATGTTAAATGTTGTCGCTTTAATTGATTTTAAACTCTATTTATATTTTTTAGATATTGATAGTACATTTAAGAACCTATTAAACTTGCATGATTTAAAATAATTTTCCTGCATATTATTTGGGGTTTACTACATACAAAAGTAATGATAGTTTTGTTTCTTCTTTCCAATCATTTTAGATTACATTTCCTTCTTGAATGCACAACTTAGAATGTCAAGGACATTAATAAATAGAAGCACCAATGGTAATCAATTGTGTTATTCCTAATTTCAGTATTTCATTATTAAGTATAATGCTTACTGTATATTTTTGATAGATATTTTTGAAAGGCATCATTTCTCAGAAAAGATGCCTTTTATTCTGTAATTTTAGGAGTTTTTATTATATATAATTTTATCAAATGTTTTGCTGTAAATAATAAGTTATTTCCCCATTAATCTCTTTTTTTTTTTTTTGCTGTTTTTGGCCAGGGCCAGGTTTGAACCCACCAACTCTGGTGTATGGGGCCAGCGCCCTACTCCATTAGCCACAGGTGCTGTCGCATTAATCTCTTAACATAGTATCTATGTTGCCTGATGTTAAAACACTTTTGCTCCCTGAAATATATACAAATTAATAATGATATCTTACCTTTTTTAATACATTGTTGGTTTTCACATGGTAATGCCACATTTATGATTCTACATAAATGTGAACTCACTTTAATTAATGGAACTCACTTATGTTCATTCTTTCTAGCATTGTCTTTGTTTGAATTTGGTGTTCCCATTAGACTAGCTTTACAGAAAGTGTTGAAAATGTGTCTCCTTTTTTGCTATGCTCTGGAAGAATTTATATAACAAGACTGAAGATCCTTGTTTCACATAGGTTTTATAAATCTCACTCAAAAACCATCTCGATCTTATATTTTCCTTGGAAGGTTTTTAATTATTTATTCAACTTCTTTTATCGTTATAAGTCTATTCAAGTGTTCTTTTCTTTGAATCAGCTATACTTCTTTTAAATTTAGATTTGTCTGTTTCACCTACATTTTTAATTTTTGGTATACAGTTTATTTTTGGAGTTTTCACTTATCTTTTAACTCTGTTTTGTCTCCAGTGAGAGCTCTTTTTCATTTCTCATATTGTTTATATGAGAGATTTCTATCTTTTCTTTTTGTACATCAATTATGGCAAAGCTTAAGTAATTTTATTTGTTTTCCTTTTCAAAGAGGCAATTTGTGCTTTTTTTTTTTTTTGGCAGGTCTGGGCTGGATTCAAACTCACCAGGTTTGGTGTATGTGGTTGGCACCTTAGCCACTTGAGCTACAGGCACTGGGCCATAATTGATCTCTATGTGACCATCTTTTTTTTCTTTACAGACTCTCATTTTGTCACCCTCCGTAGAGTGCTGTGGCGTCACAGCGCACAGCAACCTCCAACTCCTGGGCTTAGGCGATTCTCTTGCCTCAGCCTCCAGAGTAGCTGGGACTACAGGTACCCACCACAATACCTGGCTATTTTTTGTTGTGGTTTGGCTGGGGCTGGGTTTGAACCTGCCACCCTCGGTATACAGGGCTGGCACCCTACTCACTGAGCCACAGGCGCCACCCTTCAATGCCCGCTAATACATGTTGTTTCTTATTTCACCACTTTATTCTCTTGTATTTATTGAATGCTAGCCTCTATTTAGTTTGGGTTTGTTCAATTATTCTTTTTACAGCTTCTAATGTTCATGCTAAACTATTGATTTGAGACCTTTCTTCTCTTCTTTTGAATTTAAGCCTGTAAGTTTGTCTCTGAGTATCATACAACCTGTATCCTACATGTTGAATAATTTTTTTGTCAGTTTAATTATTCTATGCTCTAAAATCCTTTCTTAGATTTGGCTCAAGTTATGCAAGGATATATTTTCAAATTTCTAAATGTTTGTAATTTTCAAATATCATTTAATTATTGATTTCTTGCTTAATTGCACTGAGGTCAGGAAGATGGTTTGTATAATTCTAATTCATTGAAATTTGTAGAGACTTGCTTGCTCTATGGACCACAAACTTTGTATCTCTGAGATAATGGTGCCTTGATATTCCTTGTGGCTTGATTTATCATCTTAAATATGATTGATTTCCAAAAACATTCTTTGAGGTCTTGAAAAAACATATCAATTATGATTCTGAATCATGTTATTCAAATCTTCCATATATTTGCTGGCTCAACTGTCGACAACCAAGAGAGTAGTGTTAAAATCTTCTGCTATGATCCCTGATATTTCTGTTTCTTCCTATAATTTAGTCCAATTTTTGCTTTTTTTGCTTCATATACTTTTAATCTCTGCTAACATATTCTTAACAGGTATTATGTTCTGCTAGTGGATTCAAACACATTAATATATAATGATATTCTATCTCAAATATTTTCTGTCTTAAGGTCTACATTGTCTTAATGCTATGATATTAGTTAATCATATGAAATTACGAGTTTTGCGGATCAAAAAGTGGTAAGTTCACATAGTTCAATTCAATAGACTTGTCCGTTTTCTTTTTCTTGTGTGTTCTGGTATTAGTTATGTTTCTTATAAACAGCATCTAGCTTGATCTTTTAAAAATATCTCATCTGATGGAGCCCAGTTTGCAGTGGTTCTTGATAGATTTATTTCTACTGATTTATTTTGTACTTATTTTCTATCCCAAATTTTGTGATTTTCCTCCTCTATTCATATATATTAAATTAAAAAAAAGACTTTGGACCAAATAAATGTAACTAGGTTTATTTCAGCAAAAATAATTCATGAATTGGACATCAATCACTCAAAACCAGAAGAGGTTCAGCTAACTCTGTGATGCATGGCCAGCAAGCTTTATAGGGTGGCATGGTATGGAAACAAAGAAAATATATTTACTTGATTAGAGAGAAAAATCCTTTGTTAGAATTTAGTTAGCAGTTTCTGATTCTTAAAGTCTCTAGCTTTGTGTGTTGCTTAGACCAGGATTTAGTGTACTTATGTAGGGACCTAACATACTGGGGTATCTCAGTTTAATGGCTTTAAAGTTTGAATTTTTTAACAACTACCTTCTTTTAGATTAATTGAGATTTTATTTTTCCTTTTACAAGTTTGGAATATAAACATTCAACTTTGTTAGCATTTATTCTAGAAATTTTAATATGCATACTTAGCAAATTCTCATAGTAATCTGTATTTTTACCCTCAGTCCAACAATACAAGGACCTTCTAACGTAATTCCAATCCCTTTCTCCCAGCTTCCAGATGTTTTTGCCTGAACATTTAGCTCTTTGTGGCTTTGTTTATACTCTACAAATTGGACGTTAATAATACTACTGATTTTATATATACGTCATAAATTTGTCCTTTTGGAATTTTGATTAAATATATGTTGGATCTTACTCAATTTCCATGTTTATCAACTTCTCTTATTTTTCAACTGTTTGTCTCTGCGTTTTGCATTCTGTAGAAATTGTTCGGCTCTATTACGCAGTTTACTAATGTTCAATTTAGGTGCTTCTCTTACACTATGCAACACTTTAAATTTTTAAACTCATTTGGTATGGTTTTCAATTATAGAATTTATAGAAGCTTCCACCTTCTTAATCATGTGACTTAAGAACCCTGCAGCCTAAAAGTGAGAGCTCCCCTCCCAGTCTAATGTTGATTTCTACTCAATTGTTAGGCCCTGCTCTAGAATGCAATAGACCCAACTTCCTATTATGTCTATTCTCATTTGTTTAATTCCAAAACACTGATGCACAGCCTGACAGATAGTCTGTATCTATCTGTTTAGGAGCATCCCTGAATTATAATTCTAGACAATAATAGCACGATAAGCTAAGGAGAGGAACATTTGGCCTAACAGCAACTAAGAATAACTACAAGATCATTATATTAAAAAACGATAGGAAATTAATGTCCGAAAAAATAAACTGGCCTACAGATCAAGATATATTAGACAGATATATTTATATCTCAGAATTTAATACATACAAATCATATTGTTTAGTAAATAATGATGCAAAACAGCTCATCATGGAGAAAAATCTACACTTGTAACCACATGCAAAAATGGAACTTCAGATAGATTATAAAAAGAAACAAAAGAAAGCCACAGAGACAGAAGATAATGTGCTCAAGGGTTAGGGATGAGCTCCTTAAACAAAACTCCAAAAGTATCACTTAATGAATTTAATCAAATCAAAATGAAGAATTTCTGTGAATAACCTTAAGTAAAAGTGCAGAGAACCATTTTCCATGTCTAAAGTGACAAGTAAACTCTCAAACAGAATTCATAGGAAGTTCACTCATATTCAAAAAAAAAAAAGGAAAGGAATCCCAAATTTTAAAAAATGGGAAAAGAATATTATAAATTGACTCCAACCAAACGTTTTCTCTCTCCTTTTCTCGTGTCATTTATTTCCATCAATCACTCAGCAGAATATACTGCCTCAGGGAAAGGAGAATGTTGCGGAAAAGGAGAGAGTATCTTTTTGGTGACAAAAGCATAACTTTGAAATACATAACTTTTAGACCATAAAATGTATTTTGAAAAGCAGATAAAGACCCAGGCCTCCTTGTCCTCAGACTGCATAAGGATATCAGGATTGCAGGGAAAAGCAGAGCCTGGGTGAGGGGGGCTCAGGGCCGCAGTGAGGTCTCCCACAGACGGGAATCTGAGACAAGACAGAACCGGCCCCTGGACCCAGAAGAGAGCCTGCAGCCAGCAAGATCCAGCACTCCTGTCCCTGGCCTGGCTCCCAAGAAAGGCACCACAGAGATGTCTGAGGCCACCAAATAGGACAAGAAGTTCTATTGTGCCTGAGAGGAGACAACAGATAGTTGCTCCTAGAACCGTTAGATCATGGTCCATGACCAGGGCACAAAGTGACTGATGGTAATGAGACCACCCAGATGCACATGTGTGGATGCAGGGTGATTTCAAGGACAGGCCTCCCTCTGTCCTTAAGTCCCTCGCCAAGATAATAGGCCAACCCCATGGAAAGAGGGGGGCATGCCACCAAATATGTCTCCCTGGCTCTCAACAGGGAGGTATTTTGCCCCTCAGCAGACATTTGGCTGTGTCTGGAGACATGTTTGTTAGTTACAGCTATGGGCGGGGGGCACTGCTGCTTTCTGGGGGGCCCAAGTCAGGGATGCCACCAAATTTCTATAGCACATAGGACAGCTCCCCAAAACAGAGAGTTATCCAGCCCAAAATGTTAATAGTGCCAAGTTTGACAAACTGTGCCTTAAACTGAGATTAGGTTTTTGCTACTTGGCAAAATAAGGGATTTATAATACATAATATAATCAACAAAATCAGTTCTGCATTTAATAAAAAGGTTTGGGGGGGAGGAAAAAGTTTGTGTAATTTTAAATAAAATATGAAGTCCTATGTCCAGCACACAAGGGAGAAAGAGAAGAGGAAGCAGGGAGGTGGGTGCCAGAAGCTTATAGTATTATCCTAAGCCCAGGAGAGAAGGAAGGCAGAGGAGAGGGAAGACCAGTGCAGCTGAGTCATACAGGAATGACATTCAAAGAAGTTGTCCCTAACCAAGACAATGGGGACCCTGGGCTTTTGTCCGAGAGGTGAGATTGTTTTTCTTTCAGACTCTACCCTTAAAAGTTTATTAAGAAGGCAGGAGAGCCCCAGACAACCAGCTGGCCATGAAGAATATCAGCAAGGGAAAAACTGCAGGTGTCAAAGACAGCATGAATGAAAGGAAACATCAAAAACAATAAAGAGAAAAAAAGAAAGAGAAAGAAAAAAGAGAAGGAGGGAGACAAGGAAAGAGGACAGGAGGCAAAAAATCTCGAAACAATTGCAATGGATAATCAGTAAATTAGCCTGATGTTAATGACCTGCCCAAGTGTCCCATTTTTGTGTGAGAGCAGATAAGTATGAAGTATCACCAGCATAAACACTGATTAAAAGAGATGAAATGTCTTGGGATGAAATGTCATAACATTACACTGTGTCAGTTTGCAGCCTTCTCAAAATGTTAATGACCTCCAGCCTCGGCTGCTTCCATTACCCACGATCTCCAGGGAGAGAAACCTCAGCTACAGAGCTCCTGGGAGCAGCTCAGGGCCTCGTCCCATTGCCTTGCTGTTAGGAGATAAAATTTCATTGAAAACGAGTTGGTGACATTTGCCCATAATTCAGAAGAGATCGCGTTTTAAAAAGAACTTTTCTTTTCCCAGAAGGTAGTTGAGTTTATCTTACCATTTCAATAATGTTTCAGACCTGATTCAGTCAGTCTCAGATACTCTTTGGAACACAGTCTTCTATTCTCCCAGCAGTGACATTTCCCCAAAGGTGGTACCGTCGGCAGAAAACTAAGGGAGTGAGAGTTTATCATTTTACAAACTAATTCTGGAATAAAAGTATGCATCAGGGTGAATTTATTACTATTTTACAGGGAAGATCCAGGAATCCTTCTCGAACTGTTAATTTAGAGGTCGTATGTAAGGATGGCCACGTCTCCTCATTTACTTTAATAAAAATCATTTGTACTTCTGACCGGCACCGTTATTTTTGTTCCGGAACCAAATAAAATAGTCGAGCACCCTGTGGTCACTTCATGCATTAGTCATCCCTTGCTACCTATTCTACTGACCCAGTTTCTCTCACACAGCTGGAACACGTGCCTTCCCATCTAGCTGGGACACGTGCCAACATACCAACCTCTGTGTGTCTGTGTCTGTTACATAGTCAAGTGTGTGCCTTTGTGCTTCTGCAATGCTTAAGTACGCACAGACATTCAGGTTGGTGCAAAGTTCCCTGCATTTATTTAACAAATGCTTAATGAGTTTTTATTAAACAGCCCTGTCATCAGTTCCTTCTTTCAGGAAATTTCTAATATCTGAGGCAGGGGCAGGGCAGGGGCGGGGCAGACTGGAGTAATAGGAAAAGCAATACAGGCCAAGATATCTGTAAATACCACATCTAGGGTCCAAAGTGAATGCTCGGTAATTAACAAGAGGAAGAGGAGTCCTCCAGTGGCGATGTCAGGGAAATTATCAGAACAGGGCAGTGATTTTCAATTGGCGTGTCATGGCACACTGGTGTGCCATGAAAGGATCTTAGGTGTGCTCTGAAAATTCTTAAAGATCATTAATTAAATTATTTGCAAGAAGTTCAAAGCACAGTTGTCACGACCCCTATGGCACTGGTCTTGATCGCCGCAGGAAGGAGCCAAGCATGACACGGATTAGAAATACAAGCTTGCAGGAGGGGGGCGAACCTTAGTTGCAGGGTAGCCCCGAGCCCCCTCCACAATGGCTATTTATTAATGTTATACACAACAGGTGTGGCGAGTAAAGGTAATTACACATGAGGGCTGCCTGCGTAAGGATTGCCATGTGCTCTCCTCACGTGTTCTTTCCCCATGACCCTCATGAAGAACTACTAAGCATCAGTGTTTAACACATGCTTGCTAGTGACCAACCTTATCTCATTCCGGAACACTGAGTTACTTGGGGGACTGCCCCCAAGTCAGGAAATGTCTCTAGGCTTGCCAGGAGACTGTCCTGTTCTCAGGGTTTCCTTTTAATGTGATAAGAATCAGTAACTGTCCTTTGCAAGCATGGTGTCCATTCCTCTACACACAGTAAATATATTCATTTTTTTTTTTTTGTCTTTTCTTTCGATCAACATAATTTAAGTGTGCTGCGGAAGTTTTAACTACAGGTTCAAGTGTGCCATCAGAAAAAGGTTGAAAAATACTGGCAGCAGGGTTGTACATCACGGACAGAATGTGAATAGAGACACACTGGGAAAAACATTCTATCTGGTCTGTCAAAAGTAGAGTAGCCATTAGCCACAGCTGGCTATTTAAGTTAAGCTACAATAAAATAAAAAATTCAGCACATTTGAAGTGCTCAGTAGCCACATGTGGCTAAGGGCCACCACATTGGACAGCCCTGCAGAGTGTTTCTATCCCTGCAGAGAGTCTGCTGGACAGCTCTGTTCTAAGGGGAAGAAAAGGGATAATCACCGGAGGAAGCTACAGGTGCTTCACAGGAGCTTGGAGATGGCAGACAGCCCACGTTTGCTGGAGCACAGGGTGCGAACAGAATAGTGGGGAAATGAGAAGAGGAAATAGAAGTTAGAACCAAATTTCACTGAGTCTTGAATAGGCTCTTTTGGAATCAGGGCTTTGTTGAGAGTGGAGGACTGAGATTTATAAAGATTCATCTTCAGAAATGTGTAAAACGATGATCTGGAAAAGCAACTAGGACAAAGGGTTCTCAGCTATGGCTACACATTAGAATCACCCCAGGGGACTTTTGAAAACCCCAGGGCTCCAGGCTACACTCCCAAATAAACTAAATCAGAATCACAACAGGTGAGACGGGGACCTGGGACTTTGGGCCTGGGTTTTCACATCTCCCCAGGGATGGCATTGTGCATAGGTAGAAACATCTGCTGTTTCCTGTGCATAGAATCCCCACTCCTACTCTGTCCTGCGTGGCCTCTGCCCTCTGATGAGCCCCCCCTTACCTTCTCTACCCAATCCTGGAGGAGTCTCCAATTAAAATAAGCTGACTTTCTGGTCACAGATAAAGCCCCCTAGTCATGCTGGGTTACCCCATATGCCAGGTTTGGGCTATAATTCAAATCTAGCAAAAGGCAAATTAAAGCTTGTCCTGGGGTTTTACATACATATTCCTGAATGGAAAGGCTCTCTATTTCATCTTGGTTTATAAACTCAGATTTTATGAACCTTAAAAATCCTCTCTTAATATGTTCCCTTCTATGGCCTATGATCACTATCATTCCACTGTATGGTAAAAAGTCATGAACACAGGAAAATTACAAAATTCCCAGATACCAGCACAGCTAAATGACCCAGTGGTGAGAGTGTCTTGTGAGGAGACAGAAAGAAGACCTCATGGAATGATAGGGCTCTTGGCAAGCCCCTGAGGTCCTCTCCCTCTGGATTTCCCAGTTATATGGGCAAAAAATTACCCCTTACTGATTTTATTATTATTGTTCAAAATTGTTTTGGTCATTTTTACCAGTAAGAAATACAAAATAAATACATAGATGTAGAATATAGCTTTTCAAAACATATTTGAGCATATAACCCTGTCGGAATACTTATTGCCAATGTATTAATCTTTTTCAAAAATGCTGTGAAGAATTACTAAAGCCTGAAGGCCCCTCTCTGAGTACAAGAGCCAATGTAAGACTCACTTGTAAACCTATAGTACAAGATAACTAGACATAAGCTGATCAAACCAGGGGGTAAGAAGAACAGGTGGGACCTCTGAGGCACCGGGGATGTGGCTGGAAAAGGGAATGAGCTGGAAGAAGCCAGGGGAAAACAGCAAGGAATCCTGCCCTTTTACCTTAGTTTAGTGTCCTATATTCGGACACAAACTTAGTCTACACTGGCTACGCAGGTCATCCTCCAGAGACACTCAAGTAGCCTCAGTCTTGAGCCACCCAGAAGGAGAAGCTCTGTCTGGGGTCAAAGCTAAGGTTCACTTAGACCATTTTACAAGAGGGTGGGAGTTTAAAATGCAGCACAAAAACAGTCAAAGTTCACATATCCATGTAGTTCATTACTCTTGACTTTGGCTTCAGACATCTGTTCCACTTAGGATTGTTTCTTCCTTAGTAACCCCAAGGAACCCAGGGCCACCTCCAAAGCAAAGGAGGCATCGCTCCACATGTCAGGCCTCACACAGCCTTGGCTAGGTTATTCTGGCCTGTTGAGTAGACTAAAGTATGTATCTCAGGGTACAAAGACCTAAAGACCAAAAAGAATCAGCAAGACAGACAAAAACTTTCCTAGAGTACGTGTAAACTCCAGCCTAGCTCTCTCCTCCAACCACTCCCTTCCCATAACTCCCTTTGACTCTATTTAAAGGGTTGATCAATTACCCCTTCCTGCTTTTTTCTTCTTCTGTTTAAGTTTGTTCAAAATGGGTTTTGGACTTTTTTTTTTTGCAGTTTTGGCTGGGGCCGGGCTTGAACCTGCCACCCCCCAATATATGGGGCCAGCACCCTACTACTTGAGCCAAAGGCACCACCCGGTTTTGGACTTTTTTAATAATAAAAAAAATGTACAGAGATGTAGAATGTAGCTTTGCCAAACATGTTCAACCATAGAACCCTCTTTCTTGGAATATCTATTAACACTTCATGGAACATTAATCTTTTTAAAGTATTTGACCAAGGTTGGGGATCACATCCAATTTGTGACTCTTACCATCTTGACAGCACAAAGACCTCCTCAGTGCTTTCACCCAGCCATCCCCAGATATGAACTAGTGAAGCTTACTGTGCGTGATGTTAATGATTCCAGTTAATGGCCAGATGCCAGTGAAGCAGAGAAAATATCAGACGCAGCAAACATAATTGGTTAAATGGGAAAAGTGGACAGGAATTAGATCTACTCAGAAGAAGGAAAATAAGGAAGAAAATAGTGATCATTCTTTGCACCCGGCAACCCTCCTGTGGCTGATAGATAATATCCTGTCACTTTTACTTCAGGACCCAACCTTTACCTTACACTACCTCAGGCATTTTATGTAACTTAACTCTGGCAATTTTCAGATGCCAGTTTCTATAGGATGTGCCCTGTATTTTAAAGAAATTTTACAATATTCTTCCATTTATAGCATTTTAAAATGTAGAATTCTATGACAGGTGATAAAGAGACACTTCTTCCCTAGGAGGAGATTGCTCAAGATGGTCTTTGTAAAGCCCCTTCCAGTTCTGATAGTGAATGAGAACATTTAAACATTCAAAGGTGTGTGTGTTGTGGGAATGCAGGGGAAAATAAAAACTGAAAGGTAAAAAACCAAAAGTCAAACGTAAAGGATGAGGAAATTGTAAGGAGTTTTGCTCTATATTTTCTATAATCAGAAATAAAATACTTCTATGCAAATCCTCTTTGAATTTGTGAATAGGAAATTCAAGAGACCTTTAGCATTCGAGGAATTCAGCTGTTTCAACAGCCACTGGGTCCATCACACAATGGTACTTGGACTTTACTGAGCCCCGTGGAGTTCAAGTTATTCTAAAAGATGAAGTGAAGGTGTGCATTGTAAACACTATCAAGCTTCTTGATTATGAAGATCCTATGCATTACCCCAGGTCACGGGGGTTTAATCAAAGCCATAGGGATTTGGTTACCATACTGGTGAAAAATATCTTTCCCATGTAGTCTGTCAAGCCATTTATTAAGAAAATAATAACAACAAAAAAGAGGGTTTGCAAAACTGTCCTACCATAAACATGTGGATTTCAAATCTTCTTTTTAAAGTCAACAGATGTCAAACATGGAACTAGATGTCAGAATGACCTACAGGTGGTAAGGCAAAATCACCTCCAGGTAGTAAGGGGAGTGCTTGGAGTCCTCTGTTCCCTCCACTATCCCAGAGGTTCCAGTGAACAAAGTCTGAAAACCACTGCACCAAATTATCTCCCCCTTTACTGGATGTCGCGTGTGGCAGCTCAGGAGCTGGGTGACATTAGCCCAGCCTGAAAGGCCTGGAAAGCAATTAATTTATTAGAAGGAAGAAGTTTTTGTTATCTTCCAGAGTCCTCTATAAAAATGCAAATGTTCCTGTGTGGAGAACCATCTTAAGCAATTATGGGAGATTATTTTGGTCAATTCAATTTTGCAGCTTGGAAGCTTAGCTTAGGATGGGGCACAGACAATGAAGGTTAAAGAAACTGAAACAGATGCAACCAGGGAAAATCTCCTTTATTTCCTGAGGATGCACAGGAGCCACCTAACAGACTGTCAGTAGTTTTCGATAGAGATAATTATCAAACGGCTAACATTTGATGTCTCCTGAGCACCAGGTGCTCTTCTGAGTCTCACTGTGTGTCTCAACTTGTTTCGTGTACTCCTTTCCTTTACGAATGCAGTAAGTCATTTACATATTCCTTCCGACAACTGCATCAGGTCATAACATATTACAACATCAAGTACTGCAGTACCTGATGAGAGTACTAAGCTACTAAGCTTATACCCACGTTACAAATGCAGAGACTGAGACACAGAGGAGTCATGATCACATAGCTAACAAGAGGCACCGCCAAAGTGCAAATCTGCACAGCCTACTCTAAGGCCACTGATAACCGAACATAATGTTTCATCTTCCAGGGAAGAAGGCAATTATTTCAGATCTCCCTGAGTCCTTCCAGAGAGTGGTCCCCTCTGAACTTTAACTTTCTCTCTTCAGAGATCCTTTGGAGTATGGCTGACTGCTCCAGAGGAAACAAGAAGGATGGATTTCTAGAGAGCCATGTGCTTACTGAGATGGGAGTTGTCCTCCAGTTTTGCAGCCCGAGCTCTAACCAGCTTATGAAGTCTTCTTCCTAATTTAAGCATGATGTTTTTAGGTCTGCCATGTAGTCCAGTAAGGGTTTAAAATCCCCTGGAAATAACACACGTAGACATTAATGTGAGTATCATTTCTGGGCTGAACTGTGAAAACTGGTGACCCAGAAAGCTTTGGCCTTTGCCCAGATGGTTAAAGCAAAGGACTGTACTTTGTGTCCTGCTCTGTATCTTCTATAGAGATGCTCCAGCATCAGCCATAGTATAACCTGTCTTCTCTGAACAACAGGGCTGTCTTCTTGAGCCTTAGAACCATTTGCATCCTAAGAATAGAGGTTCTGCTTAGGGGGTTCCATAGAGCCACAGGAAGGTGATCTGGAAAGTCACATCCAACTCCTCACTTACATAAAGGAGAACACTAAAGTCCAGAAAGGTGGATCTATTTACTCAAGATCACAGAGCTAGCAGTGAAAAAAACCAAGATTGGAATCTAAGCACAGTGACACTTGGGTAAGTACATTTACTATTATTTATTTGTGGCTTTAAGTGAATACAGTTAGAAAGGAGTTCAAGACCAGCCTGAACAAAATCAAGACACCCATCTCTACTAAAAATAAAAAAAAATAGCTAGGTATAGTGGTGGGCGCCTGTAGTCCCAGCTGTTTAGGAGGCCTAGGCAAGAGGATCACTTGAGTCCAAGAGTTCAAGGTTGTTGTGAGCTATGATGCCACAGCACCCTACCCCAGGGCTACTGAGTGAGCCTGGATCTCTTTCACACACACACAAAGACAAGACCAGGAACTTCTTTCCACATTGGGCCACATTGGAGAAGCAGAGACCAGATTTACCTACCCTAAAGAGCTAGGCAATTACAAGAACTACATCAGATGATGTTTTATAGACATTAGAAAATAAGCAACAGAGGACTATGAGGTAAGAAACACCATACTCTCAATTTATAACCTCAGATGAATTTCCAAGCCATGGATGGTGTCTTAGAACCCAAAAAGAATCCAGTAGTCTTACAGAATTAACAGGATAGAATTTGGAGTTAAAGAAGACAAGAGCAGCTAGCTTTGTGGAGCAAAATACTGAGAAGCAGGAAACTGCAAAGGGAACTCCAGAGATATACAGAGGTTCATGATGATCAGGGGTTTATTATGTATTATATTTAGCTAAGTACTAAATATTTGAGAAAAGGAAACAAGAAAAGAAATCACTGGAATAGAATAGGAAAAACAATCCCTGAATCTCACACAGGCCTAGGAACACTGTGAGTCCCCACCAGCCAGAATAAAAAGATTTCCTAATTCATGGGACAGTAGATGTACCTTCAGCTGGATATTGCCTCAGTAGTGGGGACAAATTCATCCAGGAGTAAAAGCTGCTGTGGACCCATGTAACAGATGTTAAAGGCAAGTCCGAAATGATCTGATTCCAGGTAAACATAACTGAATCTCAAAACAAAGTCCAACATTTAAAGAGATGCAACACAATTCAGCACCTATGCCAGTTATACAAAGATACAGAAAATAACACCCTTAACAGAAGAAAAATCAGTCAATAATAAAAGACCCAGAAATAAGACAGATGATATGATTAACAGGCAAGAATATTAGAGCAACTGTTAAAAATGTAACCCTTATTAGTATTGATTGGATACTCTCATTTCCATTCGCGTGATACTTTACAAGAATATGTTTCAGCTCCAACCAGGTAAATACAAAAGATGTAAATTTGCCATCTTTTATTTTATTTCATTTTATTTTTTTAATGGCTGAATATGAAACCAAGAGAAAAGCAACTACATACCCATGGGAGTGAATAATACAAGTTGAGGGGAGAAAGGAGGAAGAAACGGGAAAGGGGGTGGGAAGCTCTCACCTGATGGGCACATAGTGAGGGTGTACAATGCACCCCCTAGAAGAAGGGCTCAACTACAACTTGAACTTTACCTTAGAAACACAATGTAACCTAACCATTTGTACCATCATATTAATCTGATTTTTGTAAAAAAGAAATAGTAATAACAAAGAAAGATGTCTGAAATCTCCTGAATATTTGAAAGTTAAAGAACACATTTATAAGTACTTGTGGTTGAGGATGAATTTACGAGGGAAATTAGAAAATACTTTGAATAATAAAAAATAAATATGCAATATCAAAGTTTATAAATCTGAGGAAATACTATGGCATTAAACACCAATATAAGAAAAGAAGTTCTCAGATTAATGATCGTGGTTTTTTGCACGAAGACAAAAAGAAAATGTAAACCCAAACAAGCTGAATAAAGCAAAAAATGAAGACCAAACTCCCAGCCTAAAAGTGAGTCAGGCTTTGTTGGTTGTCTGTGCTCTGTGATACAGAGAGAAAAATGGGGAAGACATCTCACTGGTGCTTTTCTTTTGTTTTAGTGCCCGCACCCCAGCCCTATAATATCTGTAACTCCTTCTAAATAAAAAAAAGACCAGAATCCCTCATGCATATAGACGCAGAAATTGCTGATCAATTGTAAGAAAATTGAATCTAATAATACAAAGAAAGGATATTACCATGTCATACCCAAATGGAATTTACCCCAGTAATGCAAGACTGGTTCAACCTTTTAAGATTTACTATACTGATAGTACAATAACAGAAACATGCACATCTTAATACAGAAAAATAATTTGAAAAAGTTTAAAATACAGCATTCTTTAACCTGAAAAAAAGCATCAGTAAAAACTCATGTAATAGTAAAAAAGTAAATGTTTTCCTTTTAACATTAACATTTAATACCAATCTCATTAAGCATCATATAGAAGACCTAGATATCAAATAAGGCAAGGAAAAGATTTTTTAAAAATACAGATTAGAAAGGAAGAAAGAAAAACATCTGTATTCCAGATACCATAACGGTTTATGTATTCAGTCCCAAGAAACCTAAAAAAATGAGACTACATCTAATAAGTGAGTTCTACCATGTCACAAGGTTCAAGCTCTAGCCACACAATTGCATGCCTATTTCTTATACTGAAAACTAGTTGCTTAAAATACATTATTTATTATAATAGTATATTTTTATTGCACAGATTTTATTTCTAATATTCTTCAATAAAAGGAAGGAACTAAGTCTCCTTAGAGAAATGGCATATTCTAGGGCAGGGACAAGAAATGCACAAGATGAGCCTGGAGCATCTTGTGTTGCCAGAAGGTAAACAAATGCTCAAAACAAATCAACAGAATACTCAACGATGGGGTTATGCAAAGGAGCACGGGGCCAAATGGAAGAGCTACCCAAAGTCAAAGCTGAGACAAATTGAGCCCCAGAATAAAGTAGTATTGGATTATAACCCAAAGTATAAAATAAATATGCATGAGTTCATACTAACATAAAGAAATGACTTAATAAATAAACAGCAGAAAAGAGACAAATTTCCTGTGCAGAAAATTTCCAAATAATTTATGTTTATATACCACCCTGAAGAAAAGTGGACAGTAATTCCCCACTCCTTATATGTGGTCTGTGCAGACTGACTTCCTTCCAAAAAGTACCTTATAAAAAGGGGGAAAAAGGAGTAACTTTACAATGGAAAACCTCACCAACACTACCCTAGTCAGGTGATCAAGATAAACATTATATTAGATCAAACTGATACTATGTACTTTGAAATAAGGTGAGGAAGATGAACTTTACTTCTGTGGTCTTCCTCCCCCACAGCCCCAGTTTAATCATGAGGAGAATATCAGATAAATCTCAGTCGAGGGATATTCTATAAAATACCTGACTATACCCTTCAAAACTATCAAGGTCATCGAAAACAAGGGAAGTCTGAGAATTTGTCACAAAAGAGATGGGTCTAAGAAGATGTGATGACCAAATATGTGCTGTCCTGGATGGGATTCTGGAATACAAAAAGAACATTAGGCTCATTAACTATAATAAATAAAACATACTATTGTAAGGTATTAGTAATACGGGAAAGTGGATGCAGGCTATAGGGAAACTATGCTATATTCATAATTTTTTAGTAAACATAAAACTTTCAAGAATAAACTTTTTAAAAAAATACCATTTACAATAGCATCACAACTATAATATTTAACAAAACATGGATAAGATCTATACCCTGAAAACTGCAAAATATTGCTAAAAGTGATTAAAGAATACTTTCATAGATGGGAAGGTCAGGCTTGTTCGTGTTTGTAGATCAGAAGACTCAATATTTTCATGGTAATTTCTCCTAATTTACATAAATTCAATGCAATCCAAACTCCCATCAGGCTTTGTTTTACTTTGTTTTTCAGATATTGACAATCTGATTACCGAATTTGTACAGACTAATCAAAACAATTTGGGAAAAGAACAAAGTTAGAGGACGTACTCAGATGATTTCAAGATTTATTTTACCATTTTAGCAGTCGAAACAGCATAATATACTGTAAAATTAGATAGGCAATGGAAATGAATGGTGAGTTTAGACAGATATACAGATATGTGGTGAATTTAGACAGACTACCCATACCAATATGTGGCAAATTAATGTTCAACAATGGTGTTAAAGTAATTCAGTTGGGAAACAATAATATTTTCTCTTTATAAAACATAGATTTAATAAATGACTTGTATCCAGAATATATAAAGAACCTTTACAACTTAATAAGAAGAAAACATACGACCTCTTTTTTAAAATGAGTAAAAGATTTGAACAGAGAGCTCAACAGAGAAGATACACATAGATAGAAAATAAGCACATGAAAAGATGTTCAGCATAATTAACCATTAGGGAAATGCAAATTAAAAACACAATGAGATACTACACATTAACTAGAGTAGATACAACTTTAAAGGCTGAAATTACCAGGTATTGGCAAGAACGTGCGGCAACTTGAGCCATAATACATTGAATATAAGAACGTGTTATTTCACGGCGTGTTGGAAAACAGTTTGGCCACCTCTTGGAAAGATAAAGATATACTACTAACTCTATGATCCATCAGTTCCTCCTCTAAGTATATTTACCCAAGAAAAAGAAAACACATGTCCGCACAAAACTGTGTCTGCAAATGGTCAAAAATGGAATGAATCCAAATACTCATCAGATGATTAAACAAAATGTGATTATTCTCCTACAGCAGAATACTACTCAGCAATAAAAAAGAAACAAAGTACAGATACTTACCACAGCATGGATAGCTCTCAAAAGTAAGTGAAAACAAGCAAAACACAAAGGCTATGTATGCTATGATTTTTTTTTTATAAATTCCAGTAAAAGCAAAATGGTAAGGATGCTAAATAACTCAGTGATTTCCTAGGAATAAGAGTTTAGTGAAGAGAATGTAGTATAAACAAAGGGGAATTTCTGTGTTATTGAAATGTCCTTTATTATGATGTTAGTAGGTTGTGCTATGGTATAAAATTGTTAAAATTCACCTAAATGGACACAAAATTAGTGAATTTGACAAAATAAGAAAAAAAGAAGAGTTATGTTTCAGTAACTTTATATGGAAGAATTATATCCTTTCCAGAAATAGAAATCAAAAAGTGGAAGAATATTAATCCTTTTTCATAAATAAAGTAGGTGCTTACCAAAAAATATTTTCTATGTTTATGTCTATCAGTAAGGATTCTCCAGAGAAATGAACAAAGAAGAGAGACAGAGAAAGAAGAAGAGAAGAGAAAGTGAGATGGAGGAAGGGAGAAAGATTGAGATCCAAAGGAACCGGCTCATGAGACTTGGCAAATCCACAACCTGTAGGGCAGGTTAGCTGGCTGGAGATCCAGGGAAGAGCTTCAATTCGTAGGAAAGCTATAACCCAACTACAGCACAAGAAGGGGCAAGGGAGGGGAGGGGAGGAGGGAGGTTGGGTGAAGGAGAGTAATTGGTGGGTCCACACTTACAGTGCATCTTAGAAGGGTACAAGTGAAACTTACTAAATGTAGAATATAAATGTCTGCACACAGTAACGAAGAAAATGCCATGAAAGTTATGTCAACCAGTTCAATGAAAATATTTCAAATTGTATATAAAACCAGCACATTGTACCCCATGATTGCATTTATGTACACAACCATGATTTAATAAAACACTAAACTAAAATAAAATAAAATAAAAACAAATTCAAAGGCAGTTGCTGGCAGAATGTCCTCTTCTTCTGGAGCTTTCTAGTAAAGGCCTTTGACAGAATAGATGAGGCCTGCCCACATTACGGAGGGTAATGTACTTTACTCAAAGTCTACTGATGTAAATGTTAATTTCATCTAAAAAATACCTTCACAGAAACAGCTAGAATAATGTTTGACCAAATACCTGGGTACCATGGTCTAGTCAGGTTAAAACATAAAATTAACCATTACAGTATGCAATCTACAGAGTTCTCCTGTACATGTGCTATAGTTTGGCTTGGTCCCCTCCAAATCTCAAGAAATTAACTATCACAGTATGCAATCTACAAAGTTGTGCTATGCATGTGACATAGCTTGGATCTGTCTCCTCCAAATTTCACCCTGTAATTTGATCCCTGATGTTAGAGATGCAGTTGGGGGAGGTGTATGTGTCACAGGGGCAGATCCTTCCTGTTCAACACAGTGTCCATACTCCTGGTAATGAGGGAGCTCTCTATGAGTTCATGCAAGGGCTGATTGTTTAAAAGAGTCTGATGCCCCTCCTTCTCTCTCTTACACGTTCTGTTGTCACATGACATGTCTTCTTCCCCTTCCCTTTCCACATGAATAAAAGCTCCCTGAAACCCCAACCAGAAGCAGCCCCACGATTCCTGTACAGTCTGCAGAAATGTGAGCCAAATAACACTCTTCTCTTTGTAAATTACTCAGCCTCGGTCATTTCTTTACAGCAACACCAACAGACCAAGATGATATGTTATCTCAGTTGTTTCTCCTACTAAGTCAATTAGATAGAATTTACAGCCTCTACCATTTGGGGGCAAGAAACTGAAATTTCAAGAAGTGACTCCCAATTTCTCAGAACTGGCAAGGGGTGGCTTTGAAATTTAGGTCAGGTATCCAGTTCCAAACTGTGTGTTCTTTTGACCACACCAGGCAGAGACAGTAAGAATAAGGGATTAAATATCATTTGTTTCTTAGGATTTTGTCCCTGGCATTTTTCCAAGCCATTTAGGGGCCATGTAATTTTCCATGTTCACTTTTAGAGTTAGGTAAGATCAATGATATATTTTATAGACTGACTTCACTTTCATCCTGTGACAAGATGAAATTAACAAACCAGCAAAGCACTGATTGAATACAGGCAGAAGGAAAATAACATCTGAAAATGAGATTCCCACTTGCTTTCTCCTGCTATTTATTTCAAAAGCAGTTTTATTAAAGGGATGGGAGAAAACCGTGGCCTTCATAAAAACATGCTAACAGATATAGAAAGAGTCATGTAATACAAGGAAATAAATTTTACAAGTGATGAACTCTGGATCATCCAACTAATCAATTAAATTGGCATTTCTGCTTATCATATAACCAATAGAATATGAAACTTATTTCATGATTTTACCATTTTCAAAATTGTCAATGTAAAAGGACAGAAATTTCTCCTCCAGTATAAAAATAGGGTTATTATTTCTGTGTAATTTTAAATTTTAATTTTGGGGGCTACATAGAGTCATTTACTAGAGCGCCATGGGCAAGATGCCCTCATTGGGGAAAGATGGAGGAATTCTCAAGGTATCACATTTTTCTTCCAACTAGCTGGCTGGCTGACCTTGGAGAGAGCAAGCTCAGCACCTTGGGTCTCCATTTGTAAAATGAGAATAATAATGACTTCACAGAAGTGTGGGGGGACAGGCATTAATAAGTATCTAAGCAATTGGACATCTGTCTCCTCAAGGCCTTCTTGTGGCAACAGCCTCACTGCCCTTCATCCTGTTGATGGAATTTCTTTTTGCAGTTAGGTTCTTGGTCTCAGGAATTCGAAGAATGAATCCATAAACCATAGATCAGTGGTGAGACAGGATTTATGATATAGAAAGGAATATGGAAGGAATAAAAAGCACCCGAGATTCCAGGAGACGGAAAGACCCAGGTGAAGTCTCCCACTAGGGTCTTTTGTCTAGGGGTATAAGGTCCTGAGAATTACATTTGGTCAGGACTTGGTAGACCAAAGACACTCTTTCAATGTTAATGAGTATATTGACAAATGAATGAATGCAGCCCCTTCAGCTGGTGGCAGACTGGTAGGGCTGATTACATGAAATTGCCCAGGCCTAAGAAATGGGGGTTCCCTGTCCAGCCCTGAATGGGGAACCCTATATGCATCCCAGCCCCAGCCCAGCTGGGGTCCTAACTGCTTGCCAAGACAGTCTCTGCACTCCCTCCTCAACAAGGATCTCAGCCAAGCAAGAGACTGAAGGAGCTGAGATGCTTTCCATAGCTTCAGGGCTCCCTCATAAAGGCAGATAGGGTCTGAGGAATCTCAGAAATCAGAAGAAAAATTGCTTATATAGAGACAAAGATTTCAGTTTCCAATGTACACAAAATAGTGCTTCAAAAATAAAAGCACCCATATAAGAACCGTTCTAAGGCAGAATATTGACATTCACCTGGAAATGAGCAGGAAGCCAAAGGTTATCAAAGATAGATCAACAATAACAACCCAACATTACCCTTTATAGTGAGTGTTTTGTTCAAGGTCAAGAATAAACATTATGTCATTTAATCCTTCCACAGACTCAGCAAGGTAGTATTATTAGCTCTACTTTACAGAGAAACTGATTGGGGCTCAATGAAGTTAAATAATCCATAGCTCATAGAGTCAAATAGGGGTGTCCTACCTTAACCTTTTTTCTTCTCTGCCACACATTGGAAGAAGAGTTGTCTTGGGCCACACATTAAGTACACAAACATTAACAAAACCTGATTAGCCAAAAAAAAAAAAAAAAATCTGTGAATAATTCTGTGTTATCCAACACCACAGCTAAACAAAATAGTCTACACATAATCATATAATCCACGTGGCGATGCGGGCTGCAGATTGGACACCTCCCGATAGCATTTTAACCCATGTCAAAGAAAATGACTTTGAAAACATAATCATCACTTAGCGCCACCTGTACACAGCATAAAAGGGCTAAAATGAGCTCCTCAAAAAGGGTATTGGAACAAATTGTATCTAGAAGGGGACATGAGGGCTGGTGGAGCTGGACCAGGAGCCCACGCTCAGCACTAACTAGAGCTCAGTGCAGGGACAGAAAGGGCTGTGCTCCTGGACTCATGAGCTGCTCTCTTCCCTCTGAACACCCCCACACTCCCAAAACCTCATTCCACACACAGTTTTCCTTCCCTGGCCTGCCTCCCATCATCTACACTGCTTAGTATTCCATGAGCAGGTACATCCTTTATATGTGTCTTTCTTGTGGAAATTGAGTGAGGGCAGGTAGGTGGGTTAGACAACAAGGAGAAGTCACTAGAAATACAAAGCTGTAAGTGGACAGATGGCAGGTCACTGGAAGAAAGGAAATCAGATATATATTTGTACTTGCTCAAAAAAAAAATAAGACTAAGTAAAGTAGGTACGATCATTGGCAGTAGTCAGTCTGACCTTCATAGAAAGAGCAGGATGATTCTCCTTTTCTCCTCTGCTGGGCATTTTAAAGCAATTCCAAAAGGTTCTCTTCTACCAGAGAGCAGTGAGGTCTATAAAGCTGTTATCTCCCAAAAGGCTGCAGAGGGGCGGTGCACACTTTTATTTGTTTGTTTTAGAAAGGGCAATGGAGAATCAGGTGGTTTGTTTTAGAAAGGGTGATGAGAGAATTCGGGTTGTTCCTCTTG
This sequence comes from Perodicticus potto, assembly GCA_963574655.1. Lineage (NCBI taxonomy): Eukaryota > Metazoa > Chordata > Mammalia > Primates > Lorisidae > Perodicticus > Perodicticus potto. Next base: position 17,761 of record CAUYRH010121930.1, on the reverse strand, counting down.
TTTAACTCAACATGGATAGAGTATAGACAGACGTGCAGGGGGGAGATATCTTACTGAAGGCAAAATTTCATAGGAAAAAATAGCTGTGTAATCTCTTTTTTTTTAGACTATCTCAGCATTTAATTTCCTTTTGATCTCTAAGGATGAAAGGTAGGGAGAGCCACAGTGGGGCAGACAGGTAGTTACCCGGCATATGACCCTGAGGGATCCATCTGAGTGAAGAAACAAGTGCAAATTGTTGCACCTTCTCATGGAATTAGAAGATTCCTTCACATGGCATGTGGAAAGATGATTGGGTATGAAGAAAAAAAAGAACAAAGACAGAGGGTGATACTTAGTCATCTTAGAAGCTTGTCACATCTGATGTCAGGATTTCGTGATCTTCACCATGTGCAAAGTCTTCAAGAGACTCTAAAAGTCATTTCAGAGAAAAAAATAAAGGCTCTCCCTCAAAGAACTGGCATCTGCTTCCTAGCACTGCTGTAAAAAGCACCACAAACTGGATGGCTTGAAACAACAGAGAGATTCACTCACAGTTCTGGGAGCAGAGTCCAAGATCAAGCTGGCAGCAGGACCATGCTCCCCTGGGGCTGTAGGAAAGTACCTATCCTTTCCTCTTCCTACCTTCTGGAAAAAGCCATCGTCGATCTTTAGTATTCCTTGGATTTTAGCGGTCCCTCTCCACTTTCTGCCTGTGTCATCCATGGCGTTTGCCCTGTGAGTCTCCATCTCCAGCATGGTATTTTCTTCTTGTGATGAGGATGGGAGTCACACTGGATTACAGCCCATCCCAATGACCTCATCATCATTAGATTATATCTCCAACGTCACTATTTCCAAATCATGTCACAATCATGGACACAAGAGGGTTAGAACGTCAACGTATCTTCCATAGGAGACACAATTTAACCCACAAGGGAATGCTAGCTGCTCATGCAATGTCCCCATCAGTCATTCCTGCTCCCGTGAGAAAACACCTGGGCTGTACCAGCCACCACCTGCAGGGGCAGCATCTCATAACCAGGGTGTGCCTGGGGTGAGGTGGGAGAACTGTTTTCAAGTGTTCAGGGCGGAAAGGATGAACAAAATTGCAGTAAGAAGGGACAGCAAGAGTCATGTGCATGAGAAATAGCAGAATAAGATAAAGAAATACCACCCATTTAGTGTTACTAGAATACAGAAAAGAAAAGGAAGGAAGTAGCAGGGTCATATAGTAAGGTCTAATGGGGCAAGATTTAAAACACAACAGCAGAATAATTTTGCCTTCACTCACATTCTGTGCCAAAATATATAATTTTGATGTAACTTTTATAGCATATCTTACTAAAGTTGAAATTTTTCCATTAAAATAAAGCTATGTATATATTCCTGAAACCTACTCCAAAAATGTTAAGCTACATTATGTTTCAAAAAAATTGGGCCAGGAAAGATAAATTAACTAAATAAAGGCACTAAACTGTAAAATATTTGAAAATAGATCAATATTTTTCAAAGATACGTATTAATTAAGGTTAGCCTAATGCATATTGTCTCTTCTGGGAATATGACTATATCAGTTGAGGCCTATTCTACTTTCACTACAAATGTATAGAAGTTCTTTGTAAATATAATATTTTCACATTACAAAACTAATCTTTGGAACTACCAAATTCATGAGTGAAGGATTAAATATGAAAGTCGATACCTCTACCAGTGAGGCGGGGGTGGGGGGTAGACTCATCAAATCCAAGTGCAGATCTTGACAGCATCAGGCTAGACTTTAAACACTCAACCAGGAACACAAAATATCGAAATTAGACACTTAAATAAAGCCAGGGCTCTATAATAGCCATGTTTTCCATGAAAACGGGAATAGAACTTGGCAAGGAAGCACATAGTCTATTCAAAACTCTGGGTAGGGAAAAATTAAGTTTCCCAAGAGAAACTAAAACTGTATGTCTAATTAGGTGTGAGATCTAAATGTGCTGTACTCAATTGGTGCATGATAATCTGGGCAATGAATTTTAAACAAATCTGATCCTAGGGCAAATGAAACTAGTATTTCTGACAGAGCAAACAAAAAAAAGACACGACTACTTTATAAGAATGCAAGTCATACAGGACTTCCACAGATAAATAGTTGTGAAGGTAAAATAACCCTAAGAAATTATAAACCACAACGTACAAGGAAACGGTCACTATGAAAAAGAGTCAGCATACAAGGTAATTAGCATGCTAATTAAAACATGAAAGTGATGTAAAAGACTCCAAAATAAGTATATTTAAGTGATTTTAAAAATAAATAATGTGAAACAAAGTACTAACAAAATTATTGACTCAATTTTAAAAGCAGGTGAAGAAAAGGATCAAAAATTTATAGAAATTTTATTTTTAATTATCACTGAAATCTAAAATGCAAGGAATGGGTAAAGCATACCCATAAACATAGCCAATAAGAAAATAATGAATTGGAAAATAGTTTGGAAAATTTTACCACAAGTGTAACACATAACTGTTAAAAAAAAATCAAAAGTATCAATACAAGGTGAAGACATGAATAAAACTGAGAAAGTCCAACGTATTTCCAAAAAGAAATTTCAAAAAGAATAACAGAGAAATTGATGGTAATGCAGAAATGGAAAGATAGTAGCTGATAACTTTCCAGAACAAAATAGCATTGCACAATTCAAGCAAGGGTAATAAGCCATGAGTAGGATAAAAATAAAATAAAATAAATTCACATCAAAGCACATCTGAATTAAACTTCAGGATACAAAATCTAAGGGAAAAATCTTAAGAGCAACTGAAAGAAACAGAAACCACGTACAAAGGAATGACAATTGCAAGGATTTCACATCAGCAAAAAGGCCAGAAGACAACAGGAAAATGTTAGTCTATAATTTTATACAAACTAAGTAAATATCCAAAAATAAGATTTTGGACAAAAAACAAAAACAAACAACAAAAAAACCCCATGGTAAATAAAAGAGATAAACTAACAATCAAAGTTAATTCAAATCAGTAATCATGAGAAATATATATAAATTAAATTCAAGCATAAGAAAACAGAAGTTCTATAATAGGATTTTAAAAAATGGATTGTTTTCTGTTTACATAAAATATATTTAATACTCAAATATATAAAAGTATTATATTTAATAAATAGGGAGAGATAAACCAAGAGAATTCTAAAGAAACAGAAGGTACTGTGGCAATATTAATATCACACAAAAGAAATTTTAAACAAAGGCTACATTAGACAGAAAGAAAACTATAATTATATTTTTTCTTGAGACAGACTCTTATTTTCTCATCCTGAGTAGGAGTGCCGTGGCATCATCATAGCTCACAGCAACCTCAAACTCTTAGGTTCAAGAGATTCTCCAGCTTCAGCCTCCCATGTAGCTGGAACAACATGAGCCTGCCACAACGCCAGGCTCGTTTTCCTATTTTTAGTACAGAAGGGGTCTTGCTCTTGCTCAAGCTGGTCTGGAACTCCTGAGCTCAAGCAATCTACCTGCCTCAGCCCCCCAGAGTGCTAGGACTACAGGAGTGAAGAAAGTTCCTACTTTTAATAACATAAGTGACAGCTCCCCAGAAAGATGAACCTGAATACATCTCACAACATTATCCTCAAAATGACTACTACAAAAGATGGATATAAATGCAAAACTGCTACCTCTGATAACAGTGAATAAAATATTTTCTCAAATGTAATTGATATAATCAATTAAACGTTTATAGATGTGAAACCTAGTTAGGCTCTAAGTCAGAAATCATTGCCACTTTCATCTTATTTATAACACACATTAGCCTATGAAATCTTAGTCTAAATGAAGTTTAAATATACATAAGCTGAAATTAAAATTTTTTTTAAAAAACAGTAACCCCTTTTTATATAGTGGCCCTTTGTGCATAAAACCCTCCTTTCATAGACATTGATGTTCAGAGAAAGGAAGTCACAAAATCCCACAATGTCTAAAAACTGAGGCCAAACTTACATCTCCTAGCTATAAGAAATCAGTGTTTCCTACATATTCCCAGACTGCCTCACAAGTATCTTCAAGGATTTGTTAGGAAATGCAATCACTGATTCATTTATTTCATCCAGATCCGTGTGTACTATCTAAAACGTGCTTACGATGACAAGTCGGGCACACAGACACGATGTGCACCACCGTGAACGGTGACCGCTGTCTCTGCACTTGCGGTTTTCTGAAGTCCTTCTCACGCTCCTTCTTGATCTCTGTGGTTGGCTTCTCTTTCCCTGCTTGACCCTTTCAGCATCTCCAGGATTCCACTCCACCCTGTTGCATTCTTGGTCTGCACTCGGCCCAGGCCATCTCATTCATTACATTTACTGCAAGTATCAAATAGTGATCAAAACCAGCCCAGATCTCTGTTCTGAAGCCAAGGATAGAAATTCGTTGCACATCGTAAACTCCCTGAGCTACTTACTCAACTTTCTCAGCCCTGGACTGTGTGACTCTGTTTCTTGGAGCCCTACAAATTTATTCCCTCTAGTTTACTTCCTATTTCCTTCCTCTATCACCTGGTCATCCATACTACAAAGACACTGACCCAAAAAGCGGAATTTTCGCTGTTGAGCAGAAGAATGTTCTTAGCTACTGCTTCGTGGACAATGCAGAAGTTACTACATCAAATCTTCCTTGGCTTCCCTCTTTCTAAAGTTTTTCATCATTGCACCCACTTCCCCTCTTTCCCTCCTGACTTTTGTTTTAGAAGTTGAGTCTATTTTGCTTACAGACATATTCATCCTAGTAAGGCAGATGGGGGTGTCAGCGAGGCATTCCTCATCACTTGAAGTTTGCATGCTGAGAATGAAATTGAGAGAAATGTAATTAATGAGATTAGCCATCTGTACAAGAAATGTCCCTCAGTAATGAGAATCTAAGTGTTTCAGGATCGTCCGGGCTCAGTACCGTCAGTGTCCTCTCAGAAAATCATTAGCCTGTCTAGGACTACAGTTAATCAACTGAATCATAAAGACACAAAATTTAGAGACAGATGCAAGTTGAAATCCCGGCTGAACCACTTTTTGGATAAGTTTGTTCAATTTATCAAATCTTTCCAGGCCTCCGTTTTCCAGTGTGCAAAGTAAGGTTCATACATCATGTAATGGTGAAGTTTAAATGAGGGAAGTTATTGTATATCCACAAATGTGTCAGTAAGAAGTGATGCTGACTGCATCTGTAGTTGTGGAAATAGTATTGCTTGTGGTAATTCATCATTCTTTTAATATATAAATAATTACATTTATAAGAAGCATATAAAAATGATGTCAAAGAGCAGTTGTGACCTTATGCCATAGAGCTGTCTCTGCCCTACATGGGACTAAGTTAGCCAGTAACTTGATAGGTACATCTCCATGTAGCTTACTAGCTGTTAAAATCATCCAATTAACTCTTGTTATTCTGCTTCTTTACTCATTAACCAACTTGTTTGCAATTTGATTTCTTAGATAACTTTGTCATAGAAGGGGACAGAAACATCTCACTCCTCTTACCATGTATATTTCCCATTGTACACGTAAAAAATTGTTATTCTGGTTTGTACACCAAGCTCTTGTCAGTTGAATTGGTAGAGCTCATCCCTGAGAGATCAGTTATTAGCAAGCATATTGACATAATCAAAATTCTGCCTCTAAGGGGTTGATCCAGCCATCTCAGTGGATCTCAGTGGATCTCGGTGGAGTGATACTCAACCATTCAGAAAGCGTCACTGGACAGCTTACCTGTGTTATCATCTTCCAAGAGTAGCAATCACCCCCTGCCCCACCCACACTTAGACTGGTGACATCGTCACACTTAGTCTGAATGATTCTCCCTCTCTCTTTCTTTTGTCAGATTGTTCTCTGATTCCTCAGTTATTTATTTTCACAAACACATTTAAATCTCCCCTCTTTTAGAAATCCTTACGTTTACTAGTTTTCCTCTCAACTCTTACCTTTTCATTATGCATTTTTTCACTGCAAATCTTCATGAAGGAACAATTTAGCTAAACGTGGTTGATCAAATACACAATGAAACAACATACTTTCTCTTTAAAATTATTAAAATCACAAAGAAAAAAGTTTTTTAAATAAAAGATACCTAACTAACAAAAAGAAAAAAAAAAGCAATAAATAAATGAATAAATAAGTAAATAAAAGGTACCTAATTGGATTCTAAACCAAAAAAGAGAAAACTCTTGGAATAAAATTTTTCATAAATAAAGGTTTACTCTGCAGAGGTGAGAAAAAGATAAGATGAAATGTCTCATGAAAGCTGAGACCACACACAGGCTGTCAGTTTGGGGAACTGACAAAAACAGCAGGCCCGGGGGCTGCTAAGTATTGCAGCCCACAACTGGTAGGAGGCTCGATACCTGGGTGAATATCAAGTCCCAGAAGACAAAATTAGGCAAGAATTCGAAAATATGTAAGGTAGTCCATTGAGATAAACGATAATAGGTAGATACATATGCAACTCTATAGCCAAAGAAACATGATTAAACAATTATATAAAAATGATTTTGAAATTAATTAGTTTAAAATTTTCAAAGAGGGCAAAAGAGAAATTGGCAGTCATGAAATAAAACCAGGAAGGTGTGAAACAAAGGTACAAAGGCAGATAGTTATAAACGACAGAAATTATAGAAATAAATTGTCATCCTTTAAAATGAAAACCTCAACAGATGGGCTAAATCGGGGACTTAATTCAAGTTAAAGTAAGTTTAACTGAAGGATAAACTTGCAATGTATCCTACAGCAATGCCAAGATAAAGAAATGAAAAACGTAAAAAAATTAAATAAGGAGAATAATCACTAATATTTTTCTAAAAGGTCTTTCTGAAGAAAAGAGTAGAGGAAATGGAAAAAGGGCACATCAAAGATAGACAATGGCCAAAAATGTTGCCGAACTGAAAAAGACTTGATTTCTCAGATTAAAAAATCCACAGAAATGCCGAGAGGATGTTTTTTAAAAGCTTTACATCAAAATGATCTCATCTGGCTCGGCGCCCATAGCACAGTGGTTATGGTGCCAGCCACATACACCGAGGGTGGCAGGCTTGAACCCAGCCAGGCCAGCTAAACAACAATGACAATTGCAACAACAACAACAACAAAAATAGCTGGATGTTGTGATGGGCACCTGTACTCCCAGCTACTTGAGAGGCTGAGACAAGAGAATCACTTAAACCCAAGAGTTGGAGGTTGCTGTGAGCTGTAAAGCCAGGCCACTCTACCAAAGGCAACATAGTGAGACCCTGTCTCAACAACAACAAAAAAACACACAACAATAATAATGATCACCACCAGCAAGACACATCAGGTCAGCACAGACACAGCTGTGAGACACTGGTACACCAAGGTTATGAAAAAAAAAATGATCTGATCAAAGATGAGGCTACTAAAGAGAAAATAAACCTATAAAGTCATAACAGTAACACTGATTGCAGACTTGTGTAAACAACAATAAATAACAGAAAAAACAATGTCATGTATTCAAGGTGCTAAGTAAAAATGTTATCAGTATAGAATTTAATATCCAGTTGGATTCGTCCATTTTGCATTGCAATAAAGGAAATGCCTGAACTGAGTAATTTATGAATAAAAAAGTCTTATTTGGCTTCAGGTTGTGCAGACCATACAAACCTGGCACCAGGGTTTGGTGAGAGCCTCGGGGGCTTCCAATCAAGGCAAAGGGATTTCACAGGGTGAGAGGAGGTGGTGCCAGTTTCTTTTGACCACCAGCTTCCCCTGAACTAATAAAGTGAGAACTCACTCACTATCACCAGGAGGGCACCAAGCCTTTCATGAGGGATCTGACCCCCAAACCCCAATACCTCCCTGCAGGCCCCACACTGGAGATCAAATTTTAACATGAGATATGAAGGGTCAAACTATATCCAAACTATATCATTCCTCCCGTGCCCCACCAAATCTCATGTCCTTCTTGCATTGCAAAATACAAATCACCTTCCCAATAGCTATATATATATATATATATATATATATATATATATATATATATATGTATGTATACCCACCAAAGACCCTGGTCTATCTCTGTACTACGCAGTTGAGCAGATGTTAAACATAACTGTTTGTCTATTTTAATTGATGAGAGAAAAAGGATTTATATAACTAGACCTAATAGAGCAAGTTTGGGTACTTTGTAACATAAATTCATTATTTCTTTATCCTTTTTTCTCCCCCCAGAGATGATTTTTCCCTTGTCACCACTATCTTCACTATTTCTGGGACAATAACGGGGTCTTTGGAATTGTCTCTGAAGAAACACGTAGATTAAGTTACCTTATTGAAAATGGCCAAAAGATGAATCTTTTCAGTGAAGTTGGATTTTAGAGTTCGTTTAGTCGGAACAATTACCTTTTTGTATTGATAGAGGAAATGAATTAAAAGAAGGACAAATAACCGTGTTATGGCTAGCCTCAAAAATTCTCTTGACAAAATTAAAGGGCAAATTTGACCTAAAAGACAAAAATCCTTTGTATTCTGCTTCTTGAGGGAATGATAGTAAAGACCAATTCCCCTTATAGCCCGTATGTGTTACTTTAACAGTCTGGGTCTAATTCCCCATCAGACACTAAGTCTGGTTTGAGTTTATGTAACTTTTCCTATTTATTCCAGGCACAGCCTTTCATTTCTGGTTTTCTTCTACCTGTGAGAGGCTCATGAGGCTTTTGGACTTTTGCATATTAATAGTCAGCTCAGAATCCGAGACCCTAAAAACATATGGCTGGGCAGAAACATGAGTTATGCCTAGTTTATAGCTGGAGAGACCAGCCTTTCTTTGAGGTGTTTTGTTGTGGCCTTTCTAGATCTGATTTAAAAAAAAAAAGATTTTCTACTCTATGGAGACAACTCTTGCTTCCTTGGTTAAACAATCTCAGTTATCTTTAGTTAAAAGGTTCAAAAGAAAAATTATTAACTGTTTGTTCCAGGTAAAATCTGCTACTTCTACTGACTCAGACTCCTTAAGGATTTTATGGGGGACAAATGTATCATTGATTCCTCTTTTGAGGATTTTCTATTTCCTTCTAGGGTGTAAAAGGTCATAAACAGAGTCTCATCAGATGTAAAACTACTGTCTTTTGTATCCTGTTACCTGGTCTCTTTGGCTTTGGGGGAAACAAAAACTTACTATGGTAAGAAAATTTTGACCTTGGTATATGTCATATCCAGGATGAAATGACCATGTTGGATGTAGCTAAATGCCCTGTGCTCTTCTCTTTAGGCCTTAGATTTAAAAAAGGGTGTGGTCTAAACACTTAAAAACAACTTTATAAGAAGATATTGTAAGATAATTTATATCCCAATTCCATGACCTCTCTCCCTCCCCCTCTCTCTTACTGGGGAGTCCAACACTGGAAGCTGCTTATCAAAATGAAGCTGGTTGACTTATAAAGCTCTTTGGTGACTTCCTGGGAATTTATGTTGCCTTGGCATGAATCATTGTCTTCTTCTAACACTCCCAAACTCTTCTTGAAGGGACTTACATTTTCTCTGTCTGTGCTTTAAGAGGTTATTTAATGTCCTATTTCCTCTTGAGACTCAATGAGGTTTAAGACCCGTGGGATACAAGAGGAACCGTACTTGTTCTGTTCTCAATGGGATGGTCTAAACCCAACTATCCTTTTGGAACTGATGAGTTTTGCCAGACTCATGGCTAAATTTTTAAAAGCTTTCCATATATGTGTATGTGTCATAAATGAGGTAAACGAGCCCAAGTTCTTTTCAAGTTCATGTGATTTGAGTAATCTTTAATGAAGAGAGTTTTAAAAATCATTGATAAAATTAAAATACCTTCAAACTTTAATTTTGATATTTTCACCTAAATCAGTTAGGGTCAACTCTGTCTATCTCTGCTAAACATTTTAAGGTCATATAATTGATACCTCTGTAATCTTTTTAATATCTTGCTAAATTTGACTGTAAAGTAATGGATAGATCCTATGTAGTTTCAAAATTCTTTTCAGGAATTTAAAATCTTAAGGTCATGTTACGTTAAATTAAAAAAGATAATCATAGTATGTTTGAGTCATTAATAATTAGGTTAAAATATTAAAACATTGATTATTAAACACAAGTTGAAATTTATATGATTGGATATCTTATTTTCATATAATATAGAAGGCTAAATCTCTTTAGACATACTAATAAACTTGGAGACTGATAACAGTTCAAAGTTACTTTAACTTCCTATGTTTTTATTAAAAATTAGGTTTCCTTAGAGTTGACATTATAATTAATGTATGTAATTAAAGCTACCAGATGCAAGAGAAGTAAATTCTACATACAAAATATAAAGAAAAAAATGGATCTAGGGGTTTGTTTGTTTTTTCCAGCAAAGCCACTTAAAAGAAAGAAAGCCTATGTGGTCAATTATTATTCTTACTGAGGTTTATGCAAATAATCAGACGAAGTATGAGACTAAAATTTATTTTGCAAATAAAATTGGTGTTGCTATGATTTGTCTGTAATAAAAATGAGAAACTGGAGAAAGAAAATTAATTTTTTAAAAAACATATGTAATGAACTTATTACTAGATTCTAGACTTGCCCATGGTCATTTTTGAGTTTTCTTCACCTACAGTTTTTTGACATTGGCCCATCCTGACTTGATATTTTCTCCTCTGAGGGACATGATTGCCTAAAAATGAACCCTCCTAATGACATGCGATTTGATTAAAAAATAAAAAATAACAACTATCAACTCACATCTTCTACAAGGCTTTCTCCAAAAGATTTCTAAGAACGGGAATGTAAAAAGCATATTAAAGTCTCAGAGCCATCCTCTCAATTTATGCAAAAAGGAAGGTAAAGCCTCAGGCCCCATAGAAGTTTCAGTAAGGAAACTGTTAGAGGTGAGAATTCACCTCTGAGCTGTTCAGAGGACCCTGATAGATTAGTCCAGCAGAATTAGCAAATTGGGTTGAGTAAAAGGGAGAGCAAGAAACAGGGAGAGCCGAAAGTGAGGCAGCTGGAACTCCGGTATAGCAGAAAAAGAAGTATAACTTTTAAAGTAAAGTAGACCCACACTTTCATATGAAAGACACAACACAATTATAGCCCAGAAAGAAGGAGAGAAGAGGAGGGCAAGGGGTGGGGAGGTGGATGGGTGGTGGGACGGTAATCCCTGGGACCTCGCCTTCCATGCATACTGCAAGGGTACATGTCAAATATATTAATAGCAGAGTATAAATGTCTAAACACAACAATTAAATAAGTGAGGTGAATGCCATGTTAACCAGTTTGATGAAAATATTCCAAATGGTATATAAAATCAGCATAGTGTACCTAAAAAATGCAGTAATGTACACAGGTATGATCTAATAAAAATAAAATAAAATAAAGCAAACATAAGCACAGACTTTCCCAGAAGAGTGGAAGGGGTTTCCTTCACAAGCGGCCACACAAAGGTAATACACCAACATGAAGTACTTTCATCCCATTTCCTCCTACATTTATCTATAAGAAGAATTCCCATTGCTTCCCCTTAGACGTTCAGGAGTGCTGTCTTGGTTTCACTGGCTGTGGATTACCTCAGTTGTCACATAAATCCAGTTTTCTTTACTCTGTATCAATAATTACCAACTTTTATTTTACTAGTGACAGTATAACAGTGTCTGTTAGTCCTATGGTGTTCGTGGCAATTATGGTGGGCATTGTTCTGTGATCCAGATCCTTATCTTTGTTTTGGGAGATCATTCACAGGCTAGAGGTCATGGGCCGTAGGCTAAAAGTCATATTTTACAGGAACAGCACACACCTGGTTGACTAGGTCACACCCACCCAAATTCCTCATTTCACCTCAGGATTCTTTCCAACTTTCGTGTCCAGGAGGCCGTAATTCTCTCCCACCTCCCTGTAGCCCCTTTAACCTCCTTTTATCCCTAATTAGAAATTTCTTGCTAACCTCCCATTAGCAAGGACATGCAAATTAATCCTATGTCTAGCACTGAAAACGATAGCCTGTTAGATTCTACACTAGTTATGCATTACCAGTTTATCTTAACAGGTAACAACTGAAGACAAGGCAGAATCAGACCTTCTTCCACTTACCCAGGGACATGTACATAACTGATGCTTTCTTTGCTCCTTATTTTACATAACATGTACAATTCTTGGTCCTCAGAAGAATGTAACCTCTTCCCATCAGCAACCCCCCCCCCCTTTCCTTCTCTCTGCATGACTTTATTTTATTTATTTATTTATTTTTTGCAGTTTTTGGCCAGGGCTGGGTTTAAACTCGCCACCTCTGGCATATGGGGCTGGGCGCCCTACTCCTTTGAGCCACAGGCCCCGCCTCTCTGCGTGCCTTTAAAAGGCTGACGTTTCCAACTTCCCTCCAGAAAAATATAGGTCCAGCCTGTTTTTACGTTCGTGTTTTCACAAGTGCATCCTCAAATCTTGGATGAATAAACCTCTAGTGATTGAGATTTTTGCCTCAGTCATTTATTTGGGTTGACAAAACTATATCATCACCAGTCAAATTACAAAGGAAGAATCATCTTTTTAAAAAGAAGCATCTAAGGCGAGGCCCAGCAGTTTATGCCTGTAATACTAGCACTCTGGGAGGCCGAGGCAGGTGGACTACTTGAGCTCAGTTCACGACCAGCCAGAGCAAGAGTGAGACCCCATCTCTACTGAAAATGAAAAAACACTTAGGCAAGAGGATCACTTGAGCCTAGGAGTTTGAAGTTGCTGTGAGCTATGATACCATAGCACTCCACCAAAGGTGACAAAGTGAGACTCTGTCTCAAAAAAAAAAGAAGCACCTGGAGTTTATTACCCACAGAGTCTCACAGATAATACCACCAAATACAATGAACACAAAATGAAGGAAAAAAATATCAGAAGCAAGTATGCGCAAATTAATTGATAAAACATGGCAATAAATCTACTATTTTAACAATAACTACAAAAACAGAATTTTCGTATGTGTTTTTAAATAGAAATAATATTATAAAAATAAAGATGGTGCTGGGAGATAATTCTTTGAGTCTCTTGTGTTTCTGAATGTCTTGGAAGCAGAGGTTTTGACTGCCTTATATACAGTTCTTTCTCTGGAGTAAAGGGCAGTTTTCCTATAGCCTTGGGAGAGAGAGAGAGAACCTTCTCCCCAGGAGAGATCTTTATAGCTAGGATCTTGCTTAAAGATGGAACTCAGAAAGTCACCAAACAAGAATTTTAACTATATATTACTACTTCTGCTACGCAGTGCTTTATTGAATGTTAAGGCCAGTGCAATAACACAGTGAAAGTAATAGAGATAGAAAGATTGAAAGGAAAGATACTAATTGCCCTTTTGCTGCAAGTTACATGGTCATCGACATAGAAAACCTGAGTGTATACATATTTGAGCTTCATAGAACTTCTAAGAGCATTCAATAAGGTTGCTGGATATATAAAACATAAATGCATTCTAGAACACTGCTTCAGTCATGACCACCAATGGATTTGGCCACTAGTATACAAGTTACTCTGTTACCCAAAGCTTTGTACTTGTCCCCAAGCCTGAATCAATGAGTACAAAGAATGAGGACAAGAAGTTTGAGGAAAAGGAAAGAAAAGTTTATGAATTTGCCAGCAAATGAGGAGGGCAGTGGATTGGTGTCTCATTCTCTCTTTAAGCAGAAATATAGGGCTTTTTGAAGGGAGAGGGGAGAAGTTTGGCTCGGTCTACGTGACCAGTGTCATAAGTCATGGCTTTAGGATATTGTTGTTTAACTATAATTTGTTTCAGTCAACCGAATCTCCAGCCACAGCCAACTTGTGACAATGTCCAGAAAATTCTGTCGAGCACCTCCTGTAGTTTAAAACACTAGAAAATGAATAACAAAGAACATTTTTCTCCTCCCTTGATTATGGGCCTCAAGCAGGAAGGCAGATTTTAATTCCCAAAAGGGGGGCGGGTGCGATTAAAAAGACAACTTGTAAAACATTTTGTTGCCCTTTTTCAGACCTTTACCTCCATTATAATTCGTCTCCTTCTTGTTTCCTCCATAGGCTGAGATTTACCATCTGGCTCATCTCCCTTCCTCACCTTTGTATTTAAGTATATCAGCATTCCTTCAACCAGTGGTTCTCAACCAGTGGGTCACGACCCCTTTGGGAGTTGAACGACCCTTTCACAGAGGTCTCCTAAGACCATCCTGTATATCAGATATGTACATTACAATTCATAACATTAGCAAAATTACAGTTATGAAGTAGCAATGAAAATAATTGCATGGTTAAAAGGTTGCGCCATTGGGATGGTTGAGAACCACTGATGTAGACTAAGACCTGTAATTTCTCTTGAATGTTAAACCCCAACCATCCCACCTCTATATCATACTCAAGGATATTGCCAAGTACAAAGTTGGCATCAGCCTCTCACCAGCATCAGCAGTTGTTTCCTGTTTATTGATTGAATCCCAGGACAACATAACAAAGCTGTTATTTCTCTAATTATAAAAGGAAGAAAACAAACACCTCCTTTGGCTCCTTTTTCCTGCAGAATACATCTCATTTCTCTCTTCAGTTTCTCAGTAATCAAGAATTTGAATGCTGCATCATCAATCAATGGATAGCATCTGACACAATTTGTACCTACATGAGATTAACACCTTAGAAAAAGCAGAATTCAGTAATTCATGGAGTTCAAATTCCACAAGAAAGTCTTCTGGAGTACTATTCTAGCTCACTTTCCTCCTATCCACCCAGAAGCTGTCAATTTACCCAGAGAGGTTAACAACTTATCAAAAGACCACTATTAATATTTGGCAGATCCAGAAACCAAATTCCTTTCACTCTGATTTCTAAGCCTGTTCCTATTACAATAATGTTAAATACTTTTATGGGACATCAAACAGGAAAAAGTCCCAGAAAGATCAGTTTCCCACCTGAGTAAGCTTATTTAAATCATTTCCTATTTGACAAGAAAAGTCTGAAGAAATTAGGAAAAGTTGCTTCTTGGCACATTTACCTTTTCTAAAATCACTCATGTGATATATTCATATATTGTGAGACAGTTCCTAGAATACTAAATGAATATCATGTGGCCCATGCTGGATGCAAAAACTTTACCATTGGCATCACTAGAAGCCAATGTGATCCACAGTTCAGAAATCAGGGAGATGAGTCAATGTCACAGAAATGGGCTACTTTCAAGCAAATCCACAGCTGGACTATGGGACAATTAAGTTCTCATGACCAGCGAATGGTCATCTGAATGGTTGTTTCTTACTAGGCATCAACAGACATGCAACTGCCATATAAATGGTGTGTGCAAGAATATTATCCTAACACTCCATATTTGTGTAGCATTCTTGTTTTGAAAAATCATGCAAAATCATTATATTATTTCATTTAATATAAATAGCAATGGAATAAATTGATAAGAAAAACAATATTTATAGCTTGTTTGAAAATCACTTTGAAAATTTCCCACTAGCGTGTCAGCTTCACACCTGTGCCCTGTAGTCTGCCAATGATTTCCTTCCAAGTGTATGTCAAGGTGTTTATCATTAGGGGAGTCCTGACCTTACCGATGCTTTTCTTCCATACACTGATGAAAATTTCTAGAATTGGATTTGGTGAGTTATAAAACATGGAGTTCCTTTTGTAAAGGCATGGAGCTCTGAAATCTTTTCCCCTGGTCCAAAACACACAAGTGAGCTATAAGTCTAGAACATTAAGCACAATCCATTTGTTTAGTTAGGCATGCATGGAAAAGAAGACAAAGATTTCCTTTTTCCTGTATGCATACATTGTTAAATTTAAGTACTCCCGGGATGTTGAGGAGTCTGAAAGGGAGCCATGATATGCTGAAGGAAAAGGCCTTCCCAGGAACTTTATTCCTGCATATTTCCATACTCAACCCTGAACACCCAGGTCTTCTTTGATCTTCTCAAAGAGCCAGGCCTCATTTTAAATCCTTCATCAGCACTGATACAATTAGGTGGAAAGCTATACCACACATTTACAAGGTGGGAGGGTTGCAGAGCTCTAACTCCCGTAAGTATGGTAAGTATGTGATTCTCACTTAGATGCCTAAGTTAGATCCCTTGCTAGTTGTAAATTAGGTGTGCATATTATAATAGAATTCCTAAGGATTATGGTCAAGTGCATTTTGGAGTTCACTAAATAACACGCTGGAGAGGCACTAGGGTGGGGGAGCAGTTGGGGTCGAGAAGTAGGGAACAAACCCTTACAAACACTATGTTTCTATAGTTCATGCTGTAGTTTAGTTGTCTTTTATTTTACTTCTTTGCCATGTTTTTATGTTTTGCTATTTTTCATGATATAGTTGCCCTCATAAAAAGGGTAAATTAATTATTACAAAAAACTTAACATACTTCTAGGAGAATACTGCATTTCCATCTAAAAATCTACATGTCAAGGTTTTCTTAATTAAAATATTCTTCATGTAACCATAAGTTTGTATTTTCCCACTAGGTTCATATGTTGCATTGTTTCTTAGATGTCCTGGTTGAAGGGAGTAGGTTTTCCAACCCAGCTCACAAGGCATCCTACACTTGTGGTTACCTGCTCAATGCATGTCTCTCCCACTGCTCTGTCTGCTCTAGGAGGCCGGGGAGATCTCCTCCCTTCTGTACCCCAGCATCCAGAATGGGACCGAACATATGGTTGACATTTAATAGTTCCTTTTTGCATGTGAAGTTTGCTCATTACTCGATATTGAATGTCCAGTTAAGTCAATCCTCTGTGAAAAAAATTCTTAATTTGTAGATAAATATTCACAAAATGCTGCAATTTCAACTCTTCAAATTCTCAAGGCTGATTTTCTGACAGGAATACAGATTAGGTACAAGGCAGCATATCATAGCACCAAACATCACAACTTGAGGAAAACTTGTATGATTTACACGTTGTATGATTCTGACCACCATGGAAAACAAGGATAGATTCAAGTTAATACAAAGCAGTATTTACCTACCTCCTATAACTAGTAGGCACAGGCAGTATGATTTTGAAAGCAGAGTTATTATAGGTCTGAAACAATAACAATGTAAGCTGCCAGCAGATGCCATCCCAAGGTCAAAGAGCCTATCAGTAAAGCTGTGTTTGCAACTGAGGTAGATGAACTCTGGTACTGAAGGCTCACCCCACCCCCACACAGGAAAATTGAATTAATAGTGGAAGGAATGGAGGGAGGGAGAGAGGAAGGGTTGAGGGTCTAAACCCTTCTCCTTTCTTATCCCTTAGAACAAAAGGCCTACCTGGCCCTGCCCCAAGAGTTTCTCCTGGAAAGAGCCTAGCCTACCAAAACCATCCAGCAAGCTATGGAATCTTCCTCCCCCTGCACCCAGTATAAACAAGCCTCCATTCACCCTCGAAGCAGCCACCATCTTTGCCCAGGCAGGTCTCTGTCCCCTTTTACTAAACTTGGCTTGAACTTCTCCTGGTCTCCTCTCTGGGTACATCCCCAAACCCCTTTCACGAATGAAAGAAGAAAGAAGGCAGGAAGAAAGGCAAAGGGGAAAAGAGGGAGGGAGGGAGTGGAAAGGGAGGAAAGCAGAGAAGGCAAAGGAAGACAGGAGAGGAAGGGAGAAAGGAAAAATCTATAGCTAAGGCCAGTTAAGACTGAGAGAGAATACCTGAGAAGGGTGAGGTCTGGGAGAACAGGTCTTCTCAAGGAGAGCACAAGGATACACTTGCAGGGTCCTCTCCATGGTGACTCAGCCCTTAGGAATTTGTAACTTCCTGGAACTTGGAAATTTCCAAGTTCTGTGAAATCCTGTAGTT